>ML419913.1:74431-131476 GCA_005239525.1 Nicotiana knightiana | reverse complement strand
TTTTTCTTAATTTTTTTTTTTATTGGATAAAAGAAGATAAGATACATATGTGTGTATATATATGTATATATATTTTGTTCTATTCAAACATAGAAAAAATCTTATATTCTAAGAATGTGAATATTTTTGTTGTTTTTAATTTTCTTAAATAGAATCTATTAAGAGTAAGATAAAAAATTTAACATACTAAGATTAGATATAACCTTAATATTTATAGCAAAATAGTATAGAATTTGGGTGTGGTCAAAAAATAGTTGTTCACAGGCCACGTAGCAAATTTTTTAATTAAACTCGACCTCGAAAAAGCCTTTGATAAATGGAATGGGGCTTCATTAAAGAAACATTACACTTCTTTAATTTCCCTAACAACATAATCTCCCTATAATGTCCTGTATTACCACCTCCTCTATCTCAATTCTGATCAATGGTCACCCCTCCCCGTTCTTCTCCCCCCCGAGGGGAATCAGACAAGGCGACCCTCTATCACCTTACCTTTTATACTATGCATGGAAAGACTCTCACGTCAAATTCACCAACTAGTGGATTATCAAAAATGGAAAGCCATCAAACTCTCAACCAACGGACCTCAAATTTCCCATCTCTTTTTTGCAGATGATATTACCTTCACCTCTAAAATAACCACTTCTAGTGTCCATACTATAATTGATACCCTTACCCAATTTACTCAAAAATAGGGTCAAAGTATTAACTTCACTAAATCAAAAATTTACTTCTCCTGCAATGTCACACCAATGGACAAATCCTTCGTCTTAAGTTCCTTTAATATGAGGGAGGGTGTTTTTTTTGGCAAATATCTTGGATACCCCTTGTTTGTTCATAAACCATTATCCCAAGATTTTCAATACATCTTAGACAACTTTAAAGCCAAATTGTCAGGATGGAAAACCAACATGCTTTCGATGGCAGGACGTGCTACCCTTATAAAATCAACCCTAAACACCCTCCCAAATCATGTTATGCAACTTATCAAAATACATGCCCCAGTAATCTCCAAAATGAACCGCTACCAAAGAAATTTTCTTTGGGGCATTACTCAGCACAAAAAGAGAATACACCTAATTAAATGGCATGTAGTCCAAAAACCTAAGCATTAAGGTGGGCTAGGTATTCAAAACTTAACTACTAAAAATAACGCACTTCTAGGAAATTCAGCTTGACGTCTATTTAAATGTCCCAACACCCTGTGCGCATCCATATTACTGGCTAAATACACCAACATCACCCACAACCATAGCACCTCCCTTATCTGGAAAGCCATACAGCTAGGTTGGAAATTTTGCCAACGTGGCATAGTATGACACATTGCTAAAGGAAAACACATACATTTCTGGAACAAGCCATGGCTTGGACCTAATATTATCCTTCGTAACACTATAGAAGGACCACTACCCTCTCATGAAATAACTGCCACAGTCAACCACCACATCCTCAATAATCAAATTGACCTCACTTCACTACCATTTGTCATCTCAGAACCCATCCGTTCATTGATCAACCAAACCCATATACTGTCACGACCCAAATTCCCAACCTTAGGGATCGTGATGGCGCCTAACACCACACTTGCTAGGCAAGCCAATGTTAGAATTCGATTAACTACTTCCCATTATTTATCCATGTAGACATAATAAAATAATCTACAGTAAACTGAGTCTTTTTGCTTTTAATGAATGATTCCCAATATAATAAAGAGAAATAAATAATTAATTAATTAAACTGAGCCACGAAACTAATCATATAAATGAATCTAGAACTACCCCAGAGTCTGGTGTCACAATTCACGAAATACTAGAGAATGCCACAAATAATGGCTGAAAGAAATAGTGTAACTGTTCTGAATTATATAAAATAGTGTATGTAAAAATAGGAGAAGACTCTCGGAATCTGCAAACACCGGCAGATGTACCTCGTGTCTCCAAATGAATCGGGTGGTCATCTTGAAATCCTCTACTGCTGACTAGCACCTGGATCTGTGAAAAAGAGCACAGAGTGTAGTATCAGTACAACCGACCCCATGTACTGAGTAAGTGTCGAGCCTAACCTCGGCGAAGTAGTGACGAGGCTAAGTCAGACTTCAACAATATAATCGATAACAACAATAAATAATAAAGCCAGCAGGAATTCTAAACAAATAAATAAATAAGTGCTGCAACAAAATAAATCAACTCATCTATAACCAATTTTCAAATAACTCTTCAAAATTCAAAACTTTAACTTTGAATAAAAGTAGTGCCAAAATATGAAAATAGTAATATAAAATAGAAAGTTTCAAATCTTTGTTTCTCAAAAAACATAAAACAGTAAAAATAAACATTTAGCTTTTCAAATCTTTATTTCCTTTGAAAATCAGTAAAAAAATATAAATGTCCTCCCTTATCGCTCCTTGTTGCGGCGTGCAACCCGCTCCCATCTGTCCTTCCTAAAATATCACCCTTATTACTCATGTTGCGGCGTGCAACCCGATCCCACATGTCCACCCTTATCACTCCTTGTTGCGGCGTGCAACCCGCTCCCACCAGACATATCATATCAATTTATTTAAGATTTCACAAATTCAGTCCAAGCCTTTCACAATACTTTTGTCTCAACAATTATAAATAATAAACTGCATTATTCTCATAACATCATCAATAACCTCTCAATCATGAAACCAACAGGAATATCAAATATAAATACCTTTAATTCATACAAACAATACCAAATCTCTCAACCATGTTTATATCACCAGGAAACCAACTCAAACAACCAATACTCTTTCCAAATAGTCACAATAATAACTAACAACAATTCAACCAGGCAAAATAGTCATAGAAACAATAATGAACATATAACAGTTAAGACAATGATCAAATAAGTGGGTAACGGAAAAGGATCATGTTTAACAGACAATTTGGGTGGTGCATAGATACTCGTCACCACACCTATACACCACGCCCATGCATTTCACATAGCAAACAAGTGGGGAGTCCTATTCCCTCAAGCCAAAGTTAGACCAAACACTTACCTCAATTCCGCAGGCCACTCACTGCTCAATTATTGCTTTTCCCTTTGAATTCACCTCTAAATTGCTCGAATCTAATCAAAATTAACTTAATATCATTAACTAATACTAAATGAACTAACTTTATTGAAAAAAAAATTCCTAAGTTTTCTCAAAAAAGTTAAAACCCAACCCCGGGCCCGCTTGGTCTAAACTCGGGGTTCGGACCACATTATGTTTACTCATTCACCCACGAACCCAAATATGCTATTAGTTTTGAAATCCGACCTTAATTTGATATAAAAACTCAATTTTTATAAAACTCCATAATTCTACCCAAATCCTAGATTTTTACCATGAAAATTCTTTGTTTTTGCTTTAAAAGTGATGCAAAATAGTAAGGAATTGAAAGAACAAGGTTTGGAATTGATTACCTATGAATTGGGGATGAAGATTGCTGAAGAAAAATCGTTTTTAGGGCTGGAACTTTGAAAATTTGGAGAAGAAAGTGTTCTGCCCGTTCTTTAACAGGTATTTATATTAGATGGGCTGGGCAACTGTGCGATAGCGGATAAAGATGTGTGATTGCACAGGGTAAGGAAAATTGGGTTGTGCGATCGCGGGAGAAGGAGTGCAATCGCACAGTGTAAGACCTCCCCTCCCCTCCCCCAGGCCTAATTTTTAAAGCATTGAGTTTGCACTGTCAGGCCTGCATTCGCACAGTAGGGTCCAGGTTGTGCATTGCGATCACACCCCTACTTGTGCGTTCGCACAGTGTTACAAACAGGCCTCCAAGTTTACTCTGTGTGATCGCATACTTGCTTATGCGATCGCACAGAACAAATACCTGGACACCAGCAGAAAAAAACAACAGCAGTTATTTCAAGTGCAAAACACATCCCGTGGCGTATCCGAAATTCACCCGAGCCCTCGGGGCTCCAAACAAATCATGCACGCAAGTCTAAAAATATACGGACTTGCTCGTGCTATAAAATCATGAAAATAACATGTAAACCTATGAATTAAACTTCAAAACTCATCATTTTCAACAAAACTCTTAAAGTTCATAATTTCTCAACCGGATGTCTGAATCACATCAAACGAACTCCGTTTTTCACCAAATTTCACAGTTAACCTCTAAATATCATAAAAAAGTTGTACTGGGCTCCGGAACCAAAATACGGACCCGATATTAATAATTTCAAGTATTATTTCTTTTCTTTAATTCATGAACATTTCAGCAAAACAATTTCTTTCAAAAATTGATTTCTAAGGCTTGGGACCTCAGAATTCATTTCTAGGCATACGCCCAGGTCCCATATTTTACTGTGGACCTCTCGGGATCGATGGAACACTTATCCGGTCCCGTTTACCCAAAATGGTTACCAAAGTANTCAAAATATTGACCAAAGTCAACTTTTATCAAATTTAAATTCTAAAAATCACTATTTCTTATATTTTCACATAAAGGCTTTCTGGTTTCATGCCCGGACTGTGCATGCAAATAAAGGTATTTAATTTTAGTCTTTTTATGGTTATTTAGCACGAAACAGAGTCTAACTTTATAAAATGACCCCTTGGGTCATCACAATCTCCACCTCTAAAACACACGTTCGTCCTCGAATGGACATAGAAAATTACCTGAAGTGGCGAACAAGTGTGGGTATCTACTCTGCATGTCTGACTCAGACTCCCAAGTAGCTGCCTCAATGGTATGGCCTCTCCAATGCATTCGAACTGAAGGAAAACTCTTAGATCTCAATTGGTGAACTTGTCGGTCTAAAATAGCTACCGGCTCCTCCTCATAAGTCAAGTCTTTGTCCAACTGGACAGAGCTGAAATCTAACACGTGGGACGGGTCGCCATGGTATTTCCAGAGCATAGACACATGGAATACTTGATGAACTGAGGATAACCCTGGAGGCAATGCAAGTCTGTAAGCTACCTCCCCCACCTTATTAAGAATCTCAAACGGCCCGATATACCTAGGGCTCAACTTACCCTTTTTCCCAAATCTCATAACACCCTTCATGAGCGACACACGAAGCAATACTCTCTCTCCAACCATGAATGCTACATCACGAACCTTATGATCGGCATAAATCTTTTGCCTAGACTGAGCTGCACGGAGTCTCTCCTGAATAATCTTGACCTTATCCAAGGCCTCCTGAACTAAGTCTGTACCCAACAACCAAGACTCTCCCGGCTCAAACCATCCAACTGGCGATCTGCACCGTCTACCATATAACGCCTCATAAAGAGCCATCTGAATGCTCGACTGATAACTATTATTATAAGCAAACTCCGCTAACGGCAAGAACTGATCCCATGCACCTCCAAAATCAATAACACAAGCGTGGAGCATGTCCTCCAATATCTGAATGGTACGCTCGGACTGTTCGTCAGTCTGAGGGTGAAATGATGTACTCAACTCTACTCGGGTACCCAACTCACGCTTAACTGCCCTCCAAAAGTGCGAAGTAAACTGCATACCCCAATCAGAAATGATAGACACGGGCACCCCATGAAGGCGAACAATCTCCTGAATATACAACTCCGCCAACCGCTATGAAGTATAAGTACTAGCCACTAGAATGAAACACCAACTCCATCTTAATGAAGAAAGGGATAAGCAACGACACCTGTAAACTCGGATAACCTTGTGGCATAGCATCGAGTGTGCTGACTTAGTCAGCCTGTCAATAATAACCCAAACCGTATCGAATTTCCTCTGAGCCCGTGGAAGCCCAACAACGAAGTCCATAGTGATACGCTCCCACTTCCACTCAGTAATCTCTATCTGCTGAAGCAAACCACCAGGTCTTTGATGTTCATATTTTACCTGCTGACAGTTTAAGCAACGAGCCACGTAAGCCACAATGTCCTTTTTCATCCTTCTCCACCAATAATGTTGTTTCAAATCTTGGTACATTTTTGCTGCACCTGGGTGAATAGAGTACTTGAAACTGTGAGCCTCCTCAAGGATCAACTCATGTAAACCATCAACAGTAGGCACACACAGTCTACCCTGCATCCTCAAAACGCCATCATCTCCAACTGTAACCTGCTTGGCATCCCCGTGCCGAACCGTGTTCCTAAGGACTGCCAAATGTGGGTCATCATCCTGCCGCTCTCGGATACGATCAATTAGAGAAGACCGAGCGACAGTATAAGCTAGGACACTGCGGGGAGAAATATCCAACCTCACGAACTGATTAGCCAAAGTCTGAATGTCTGAAGTCAACGGTCTATTGCCAACTGGGATATACGTAAGACTTCCCATACTTACCGCCTTTCTACTCAAAGCATCGACCACCGCATTGGCCTTCCCCGGGTGATACAATATCGTGACATCATAATCTTTTAGCAACTCAAACCACCTTCGCTGCCTCAAATTTAGATCTTTCTTCTTGAATAAGTACTGGAGGCTGCGATGGTCAGTAAAAATCTCACATGGCACGCCGTAAAGATAATGCCTCCAAATTTTCAAAGCATGAATAATAGCCGCCAACTCTAAGTCATGAACAGGGTAATTCTTCTCATGGACTTTCAACTGACGAGACGCATACGCAATCACCATGTCGTCCTGCATCAACACTGCTCCAAGGCCAACTCTAGAAGCATCACAATACACCGTGAAAGAACCCGAATATGATGGTAACACAAACATCGGTGCTGAAGTCAAGGCTGTCTTGAGCTTCTGAAAGCTTGCCTCGCACTCATCTGACCATTTAAATGGGGCACCTTTCTGAGTCAATCTAGTCATTGGGGCTGCTATGGATGAAAACCCCTCCACAAAACGACGGTAGTAACCGGCCAAGCCTAAGAAACTCCTAATCTCCGTAGTTGTGGTGGGTCTAGGCCAGTTCTTGACTGCCTCTATCTTCTTAGGATCAACCTGAATACCCTCAGCTGATACGATATGACCCAAAAACGCTATTGAACCTAACCAGAACTCACATTTAGAAAACTTGGCATACAACTGATTATCTATCAAAGTCTGGAGTGTTATACGGAGATGATGCTCATGCTCTTCCCGGCTGCGGGAGTATATAAGAATGTCATCAATGAACACGATCACAAAAGAGTCCATATGGGGCTTGAAAACCCGATTCATTAAGTCCATAAAGTCCGCTGGAGCATTACTCAGCCCAAAAGACATCACTAAAAATTCATAGTGCCCATACCTCGTACGAAAGGCTGTCTTAGGGATATCGGACGCCCTAATCTTCAGCTGATAGTAGCCTGACCTCAAATCAATTTTTGAAAACACTCTAGCACCCTGAAGCTGATCAAATAGGTCATCAATCCTTGGCAACGGATATTTATTCTTGATAGTAACTTTATTCAGCTGCCTGTAGTCTATGCACATTCTCATTGACCCATCCTTTTTTCTTTACAAACAAAACCGGTGCACCCCAAGGCGAGACGTTGGGTCTTATGAAACCCTTATCTAGCAAGTTTTTCAACTGTTCTTTTAGTTCTTTCAATTTTGGTGGGGCCATCCGATATGGAGGAATAGAAATGGGCTGAGTGCCCGGAGCCACATCAATACAGAAATCAATATCCCTGTCGGGTGGCATACCCGGCAGGTCTGCAAGGAATACCTCAGGAAACTCACGCACGATAGGAACTGACTCTATAGAAGAAACATCGGCATCGGAATCACGAATATGGGCCAAATAAGCCAAACACCCTTTATCCACCATGCGGCGAGCCTTGGCATATGAAATTACCCGGCTGGGAGAATGACCAGGGGTCCCTTTCCATTCTAATCGAGGCAACCCCGAAAATGCTAAGGTAACTGTCTTGGCGTGATAGTCTAAGATGGAATAATAGGGCGACAACCAATCCATGCCCAATATAATATCAAAATCAACCATGTCTAGAAGTAAAAGATCCACACTAATTTCAAGACTTTCTATGACCACCACGCACGAACGGTATACTCGATCTACCACAATAGCATCCCCCACCAGTGTAGACACATCAACAGGAACACTCAAGGAATTACGGGGCACATTCAAATACGAGGCAAAATAGGATGAAACATACGAGTAAGTAGACCCCGGATCAAACAAAATTGAAGCAGCTTTATCACAAATTGATATAAAACCTGTAATAACAGCACCGGAGGACTCTGCCTCAGGCCTGGCTGGAAATGCATATAGTCGGGGCTGGGCCCTACCACCCTGAACTGGGTCACCAGGAGGACCCCTGACATGTGGTCCTCCACCTTTAACGGGCTGGCCACCACCTTTAGTGGGCTATCCTCCGCCTCTACCATGCTGACCTCCACCTCTAACATTCGGACCTCTACCTCTGACTACCTGATTCCTACCCCTGGCTGGCTGGGCAGGTGGTGTTGCAGCTGGTGCCGGAACTATGGCACGAGTATTATGATACTAAGGCTGATTACCCAAGAATTTCGGACAAGATCTCTGAATGTGTCCATACTCACCACACTCATAACAACCATCCTGATACTGAGGTTGACCCTGACAAACCGGCTGACCACGATAAATAACTTTGGAGATGAGGTGCTCTGATCGGGGCTGACTGATCAGGATAAGGCAAGTAAGAGCCACGACCTCCTGAGGCACCATGGGACGTATGGAGTGCTGAATTAAATGGCATGGAAGATTGGCCTCTACCCCGAGTATCTACGCCCCCAGACGAGGCACCGCTGAATCTACCGGAATGGCGAGGTCTTTTGTCTGATCCCTGACCTCCCATCCTAAGAAGTGACTCAACCCTCCTAGCTATATTAGCTACATCCTGAAGAGAAATCTCGGACCCTGTTTTCTTGGCCATCTGCAACCTAATGGGCTGAGCAAGGGCATCAATAAACCGTCTAACCCTCTCCCTCTCTGTGGGAAATATAAGAGTAGCATGTCTAGCCAGATCCACAAAACGAGTCTCATACTGAGTCACAGTCATGTTACCCTGCTGGAGTCGCTCAAACTGACGACACTTATCCTCTCGAGTAGTGACAGGTAAGAAATTCTCCAACAAGAGATGAGAGAACTTATCCCAAGTCAGAGCAGGTGATCCAGATGGCTTAGTCAACAAATAGTCCCTCACTCCTTTGACCAGCTCATTTGGGGGCTGAGTCCCAATGGCCAATTCTCTGTTATATCGTTATCACACAGTAGAAAACCACACAACAACTTACCCACACAATTGGCTTTGGAAACTAAACTTACCACCAAAAATACTATATTTTCTCTGGCTAATATCACACCAAAGATTAGCCACAACTACTTACCTTCACCATATCCATGTCGCCCAATCCAATACATGCAACTTTTGTCTTCAAAGTGACAAAACAATTACACTTCTCCTCTTCCAATGCCCTAAGATGTCTATATGGTCTCAATTAAGGCTTGCACATACCTTACATGTTTGTGATCTCTTACTTTCACTACCTATCCAAATCATCCACCAATAAATCACTAACTCCCCCAATCTACCATTTCACTTGCCCCCACGTATACTGATTCCACAAATAGTATGTCATATTTGAAAACTTCAAAATCACTACCTCTTTAAACGACACTCACCACCACCTCCCTCAACAAAAAATATGCTATCAGAAGCAGTGGAATATCACTACCTTATCCAACAAAAATTACTATCACCAGCACCCACACACATGTATGTCATATGACACCCCTCCCCCCTCTCATAGGTAATAATTAAATTAAACACTAACGGTGCCATCAAAGTAAATCCAACTACAAATGGCATAGGAGGAGTATTCTGAAATACCATGGGACACTGCTTACTAGGCTTCATGGGCACAAGACCTACAGGCAGCTTCACCTCTATGGAATTACATGCATTATTACAGAGGTTGCAATTAGCTTGGCGTCATCAATTCATGCTAGAAGTGAACATGGATTCTACAGAGGTAATCTCGATACTTAAAAATCCCAATTTACATTACTCATCCATGTTAATGGAATGCAAGTACTTACTCCATCAGTTGGGTAATCCTCCTATTATCCACACATACATGGAGCAAAATTTCGTTGCACATACCCTTGCTCAAACTGGTGCCACTTCAAATTTGCATGACCAAATAACAGTCTTCACCCAGCCCCCAGCTTTTTTGCCACCACAACTTGTGGCCGATTAACATGGAGTTGCCTACCCAAGACTTGTGAAGATATTTGGCCCGAACAACTTGTCCTACAGGCAGCATGCACTTGAACCAGACACATATTTTGTGAACCAAGAGCATGGATATCAATCAGACCACCTTTTTGAAAGTGATCACTCCAATTATCACCTTTTAGATTACTCCTTTTGTAATGTATTGCAACGAGCTCCTTGTAATGTCATTGTTTAAATTAATATAAGTTTCATTTTATTCACCAAAAAAAAGTATTTATTCTTGCACAAATTTGTGTCTTGTTTTCCAACTCCATGGAGTTCTATTTAGACACATGTAAGAGTTTGCAAATGTGGATCCGGAGTTTAAATTCTATGGGTTCAACTTTTATATTATTAACATTAAACCTATTATATTTATAAAGTTATGTGTTCATATATACTGTTTGTTAGAATTTTACATATAAATATATACTCCGTGTTATGCGTTCATGTATAATTATGAAATTTATCCTCAATCGTATGATTACAATCTTTTAGCGAATCATCTATTACTCTATACAAAGTTTATCGAAACGCAACTAAAGGAACCTGAATTATCTAGCTCAATGTTCTGAAGGAATTTTTTAAAACGATTTAGTATGAACTAGTCTAAGATTTCTCTCTATTTTTTAAAGCCGACCATTAAATTAAGAAATTATATTGATAGCAATAATCAATAATTCTTGGCGCGGACTTTTTCTACTTTTAGCCCGCGTCATATTTTATTTATATTTGATAGTCGAAAAATTGTATCAAAATTTATATCATTTTTTATATAACATACAATATATATATATATATATATATATATATATATATTATTTTTTATGAGCAATTGTACAATATCATTTTCCCATAATCAATTCTGGAGTGTCAAGTTTGAAGAGAGCATGTTGGGCCATGAGGTCATTGGTAACTTGGATTTGGGCCAAGCGAAGTTTCAATATCCTCACATGGTTCCTCCTGGAAATAGGAATTGATTTTCGAAAAATACCAAATCAGTAAGTACAATATATGTATTTGGATAACTTTTTTCCTTAGTCCCCCAGCAAGGCCCAGATATCAGAAACAGAAATAAAGGCACGTGGGACGACAAATAATGGCAAAACAATAAATAATAGTACTTCCTCCATTCACTTTTACTTAGCACATTTTAATTTTTCACGCCCCTTAAAAGATAATGATTGACATAATAATTTTATCACAATAAGCCTATTAATTATACTCAATAATTGAACCCAAATTCCCAATAACTACTGAAGAAAAAATACTCCAAAAAATAAGAGAATAAAAAATAATTTCAGTGGACTTTTGTGTTTAACAAAGGGTAATAATGAAGAGTTCTATGTGAAATTCCAATATTGAGCGTTGCAAAGCTACAATTGACCATTATTTATTCAAGAAATGTTGGTTAATAAATTAAGGGTAAAACAGGAAAAAAAATAATCTTCTCTTGATATGCGTAAAGTGACAAGTAAAAATAAAAATCTATTTTTAGTATATGTATCAAGTATAAGTGAACGGAGGGAGTACTTCCTTTGTTTTAATTTAAATGACACTTTTCTTATTAGTCAGTTCCAAAAAAATGACATATTTCTATTTTTTAAAATATTTAACTTTAACCCTTTTATTTTACATATTTTACATTTAATGAAAAGCTTTTATAGCCACACAAATGTTATGACCCCATAAAATTTTTGCCCTTTAAGCTTTTAGGACCATATATTTCAAAAGTCTTTTTATTTTTCTTAAACTTTATGTCAAGCCAAACTACATCATTTAAATTGAAGTAGAGGGAGTAGTTAGATAGATTCCTTCCCTGTTGAACCTTATGGACCACGTGAATTGACTATTTACAAATCGCCAAATCTATATCTATATATATAGAGAGAGATATATATAAAGCTGGGAATTGGCAAGGTGATGTGATGCCCAACAATTGTATTTATCTATTATCTCCTTTTTTGGCATTTTTCCTTCACTCTTCTCTTTAATTATTAAAGAACAGGAAAAAATGTATCAATAAAAATGCCAGAAACGAGTGTTCGTCAATAAATCATGATAGAGTAAGTAGTTGTTTGCTTTGTCTAACACTCAAAAGTTCTACTAATATTAATTACCTAAAAATCGTTGAATTTGCTTTTGTAACAACAATTTTCATGGTAGGTATTAACTCAAGAATGAATGGTAATGATGAACATTCTGTCCATATTTTCTCATAAGTCATAACTCTCATAAGGAAATGGCATTCTTCTTGAAACTACTGAAGCAAAATTGGTCTCAAAATCCAGATGAACAAGAGCTTGAAAATTGCGAGAAATCAAATTTGAGGCAAAGGAGGAGAGATCACAAAATGATAAAATCAGAGCGGAGATTTAGCAGCGGTGTGTTCTCCCCACGACGTTCTTGGTACTATTACATATCATCAATAATAAGATTGTATAATATCATGTCTCGTACGTCAATCTTTTCTATGTCTTCTCCGCTATTATGCGTTTTATACGGAAGAAAGTGGTATGTTATAAATGATAAAAATATATCTGCGACGATGGAGTATTATTAGGATGTTTTGCCTGTGGAGGAAAAGGAGATTTGCCTATTTCAAATTTATCCAAATTAGTGGCGGCTGATAAAGAGGAAGAAGAAAGAGAGCAAAGAAATATTAGAAAATAATTAATTAAAATAATATCTCTACCTAGTAGAGTAAATATTATTCATTCATTTGTTGTGAATATTCGGCTTTGAGAAAGATATTATTTTATGCTTGATCTTTTTGTGAATATTTCAAATTTATGATTTTTTTTAAAATGCTCTCTTTATGAATATTTTAAGAATTTATGGGATTTTTTAGATCAATTATACTTTAGTGGTTATAATTAGAATTGAATTGCAAATACCAAATAAAGTAGTTGATATTATTAAAACTTTCTGATTGTTTATTCTTGAAAAAGAAAAAAGAAAAGTAAAAGGGGATTGGAACTTTCTTATAAATTTATATAGATTGCCTATTTTCTTGTCTTTAATGTTATTATATAGATTATATTGGAATTTTTAACTGATCGAATTGATTAGATATGACACAGCTAATTAAATTAGTTATTATTAAAAGCCTTCAAGAAAAAAATAATAAGATATATGCACATTTATATCAAAGAATATTATGGATATAATTATATGTCCACAATTATACTAATATAAATAGTTGCAGTATAATCAATATGTATAAGATAAAGATGTAATTCCAAAAATTATGTCCGATTTTGGAATTAAAGGAACACTTTTTTCTTTCCAAAACAACATAAATGTACAGTTAATTGACAAATCAAGGGCTCAAAAGGAATTTTGTTTATAATATTTAAGTACGTTAAAATATACAATTGAGCTTTTGGCTATTTATAGTGTTCAGATATTAAAAATCTTATTTCATTATTACTATAAGAGTTTTTTTATAAATATGTTCCCTAGTTTATATATAAAGGAGGGAATTGAAAAGTTGAGGCGGCACATCTCTTTGGCCACCAATACTAATTATTTAATTTATGATATTTTTAGCCTTTTATCTTATTTTTAATAAAAAATTTAAGATATTCATGAGTTTACAATCGAATTAATGTGTACCTATAACTGTAAAATAAATATACAATGAAGAAGTGTAAAGGCAATAAAGAATTGAAGTAAATGAGAATTATCAAAAGTTTAAAATCCCTTACATAACATTTCAGCTACAAATTTAATTCTCACATTTTAGAGTAAATATTCAGTTACAACTTCATATTTGCTGCATAACTTTTAATTGCAGAATTTGAAAGGATTCGTCACCACTAAATACCTCTATTTAAACAGAAACACCATATGCATTCACCATCTTAAATTTTCACATACCAAATTCAAACTTTGTGCAGTGTTCATTAGTAAAAATAGCTTATACGATACAATTATGAATGAAGTGAGGTAACCGAGACATTAACAATCCAAGGCTATTTGTGATTTCAAGGAATCATCAAAACTCTTACTATCTCGACCTCATGTTGAATCAGCATCATACCGTAAATAAAGATTGTTTACCCCAAACTTAATAAATTGTCATGATAGTTTGAAGCGGGTTTAAATATTACATGATCTACCCTTACTTCACTCTTCAAGTCACCAAATCGATTACATGAACACATATCAGAAAGCTTTTGGTGAGGGATTGATCACGCTCAACTATGTCTAATAAAAGACTAAGCGGGCGTTGCAAATATAATCCGAGGTATTATGCCTAGAGTCGATCCCACAGGGAATTTACGTATCAAGCAAGCTGTTAGAATACTCAACTGTCACTTGATGTTATTTAAATTACTAACACTAAAGATTAAATATGCTAAGGTGTAAACAATTGTAATAAAGATCTATGGTTATGGTTTCCCCCGTCGGTGAATTTACTTCTCGGATATTTGTATAGCTTGATTAGTTGTCTTTATCAATCATGAACACTCTATCTACCATAAATCTCTCTCAAGTAATTATGATAATTTACTAGACGCACTCTCTCAAGTTATGCTAGCTAGATTGCATTACAATTCACTTTAGATTGCGCCCGAGGTATCGTTATCTCTAACCCAACCTCTAAACCCTCGGTTATGACTTTCATCTATACTCCGGGAGTGATGTTGTTCAAACAACTACCTAAATATGCACTCTCTCTCAAGTAGATACATAATAAATAGGCACAGCTAATTGATGGCCATTCAATTAACTATAACAAGAACGTAGTTGAACAAATAGAGATTAATCAACCAATCGGAATTATATTAATAACACAATAAGTTCATCCCTCAACGGGTTCTAAAACCCTAGATTAAAGGAGTTAGCTAAACAAGTTCATAAGAATCAAATCGAAAATAACTTGCATAATTAAACTACAAAGTAATGAAGAAAATCTGTATAAATTGATGTCTTGTCGTCCGAATCCCTCTAATCCTTCGAATTCTCCCCGTCCAATCCTTTTTAAGTTGTATTTTTGGGGTCTATTTATATGTTTAGGACAAACCCTAAACGTGTAGGAGACTTCTATTCCAACCGGGAAACACTTAAACTCGTCAAAACTCGGAATTGACCGGAACCAGGGACCTGGCGTTTGGGCCCTAACGCCAGGCTAAGGCTGTTTTTTCAGCTCTAACGCCTGGCTAACGCCAGGCAGGGTCAGGCGTTTGGGCTCTGGCACCTGGCTATCGCCCGGTGCACTCCTCCTCGCCTCTTGAGCATATTTTCGATGTATTTGCATCCATTTAGCTCGGTTTCCATCTCCAATTCACCTACACATGAAATAGACTCTATTATGCACATAAAAAATATATTTTTATCATTAACGCACATGAAATGTAAGGCATATAACATGTTAAACCATGAATTCTAGCCTCACATCAGGATTTAAAAGATTATAATGGGATGAAGCAAAGAAGAAAGAAAGCAGGGGTTTGAAATTTTGTAAATTTTTTATCATAAACTACATATTCTTGCAACATGTGTGAATATAATTTTTTGTTTCTTTATAAGCACTTTGAATTTATAGGAGATAACAATGAGAGTGTTTTAATAAAAAAAAATGATTTTTGGGAATTCTGCATAAAATTAGGAGGTGATTAAGGGGAGGAGAAGGAAAAGGAAAACAAACAAAATATAAAAGGAAAAGGACACATAAAAACTACAAGAAAAAGGAAGGAAGTGAAATATTCCATACAGAAATTCGGCCGCAATCAGAGGAGAAGAATATTTCATTTTGTTTGTTCAAACATGGTAAGTTTCTATTATTTTATTTATCCTTTCTCTTTTACTACTTCATGCTCTATTTAAAAAATAAAAAAAATAGTAAAAACTTACAAATAACTATATAAAATATTAATCCCTTTGTTTTAATTTATGTAAATTTTTTCGGAGTACGAGGAACAAACTGACTAATTTTTACTGTGAATCCAGACTTAATTTTTAAAAATTTTGAAAATAATATTTATATGCTCAAAAACTAGATAATGAGTACTATAAGTCATAATAGTTAACAATTCAAAAATTTGAAGGGTATTTCCAAATACATGGTCAAAGTTAACTTTGTTGAACTTTTCAATTAGTAATATCTAAAATATATAAAGATGTATCTATAATTCTATATATGCAAACACATTTATAGAAAGTGAAAGTACTTTTTATTTGAAGTAGGAGTATGACAAATATCTCTTCTATAATATAACAATAATATTTTCAAAAGGATTATCAGTATATTCTTATTAAAATATTTTCACACGAAAAATATTTTTATAATCAAGACCAAATACACTAGTTTTTTAATAAATCGCAAAATGACATGTATCCATATTAAAGAAGAAGATTATAAACATTGAAAATGTAAACAGCGAGTTGATTCGTGAAAATAACATTTTCTTTTTTTTTTTTGGATAAAAGAGTATTACATTGAGTTTTAGATTAAAAAATGATAAAAGAACTCTACACTTTTTGTTTATTATTTTCTACGGAAAACTTACTGCAGTATTTTACAACCACCAGTTTTATGGTACGTGTTTTATGCGTGTAACTAAGTCGGTGAGTAGATGATTTTTTAGAAAATCGTATTATTACTATAAATATAATATGTTTGTAATAAAAAAAGTCTATATAGTTTTATTTGAAAAGACTTATTTATAAACTCTTCCGTGTTAATTTTTTTGATTATCTTTCACCGCCAATACAATTCTTATAAAAACAAATTTAGGTATCCTAAGAGTTTTGTCAACTTGAAAAATAATTATAATTATACGACAAATTTGAAAAATAATTGATTTGAATTTTTAGACTTAATTATTTGGCCTTAACATTAAAGAAACTAATTTATGTTTTGTCGATTCAAATTCTTAATATTAGCTCATCCCAAGTTTTAAATATTTAATTGTAACATGAAAGGGATTGCAATTATGTTATATATTTCAAATAAAAATAATTATATAAGTTTATTAAAATTTAATTTATTTAAAGTACCGAATGCTAAATCTCTCTACATAGTTCAATTAAAAAAAAAATTAAATTTTAGTTAATTTTTAGGTCTTAAATAATTAAAATTTAATATGAAAGATATTATAGTTAAATTGAATAATTATAATAAGAAAGGATTAATTAAGAAACTATTGGATAAGATAGAAAGCCTAATGTCAGTCACAAAATTACATATTGTTACTATGTTTGACCCCAAAAAATATATTGATACGACCTTTTATTATAGCATTCCATAAGATTTTATTTTTTGATTTCTATGACATATAAATAAGAATTATTTTTTATCAAACATTTTAAAGGTTTTGTTTTTCTAGAATGTCTAATAAAGCATTACAAAGTCCAAATAATTAATTCGGCCATAACTTAAATTTCTCCTTTTTTTTTTGTTTCTTAGGATAGTTTGGGTAGCGCTATAGCTTCTTTATCTATCTTTATTTATAAGGTAAATCCTAAATTTTAGCAATTCTTATATATTTTAAATAAGTAAATATTTAATAGCTAAAATTTTAGTTGATTTTAAAGTCCTAGTAAAATTATAAAATGACTATTTTTTTTTCCAGTGTGAACTCTATTTTTAAAAGACAGAAAAGACGAATGACATTTTGTTAAAGGCGTGCCTAGACTGGATAGTTTTAGAGTATGCGCGTTGCGCGTGAATCCTTACCGGTGAATAAATTTTAAAAAACCATATGAATAATATTATTTGACTTCCTATATTACTTAAATAAGCATAGTTTTAAGAAAATATGTAGAAAGTTATAATTTAAACTATCTTATAAATTAAAGTATAATTTACTGATATCTTATCGATGCTTCACTTGTCAAATATTGTAATTGGGTTTGTGATTTAATATGGCCATATATTACAATATGTAAATAAAAAATTAAAGTATGTTATATATTATTACTATGAATTATTATTATTATTAAACGTAAGCTTGCCCTCTATTTAAAGATATTTTCTTAGTCGTCCTAATGTGCTTGAGGTAGTTTACAATAGTAACTTTTAGTGTTTAGAAATTTAAGAAATAAATTCATATAGCTTAAATATTAAGAGTTTTTACATAGTTCAAATAAGAAAAGATTTAATACTAAAATTTAATGTATTTCACTTAAATATTAGAAAAAAAATTAATTTTACACTTTTATACAATATGAAATCATTTTTTAAAGTGTAAAAAAATGAATAACATTCCGCTAAGGAAGTTCGTACTTTTAATAAAGTATATAATATATGGATAGCTATAGGTATAAATAATTTGTATAAGATAATTGATTTTGATTATTCTAATTGATATCAAAATCCTAAATATAAGGTCTTAGTTCAAATAAAGAGGATAAATTTAATAAATTAAATTTTAGTTGATATCAAGATACTAAATATTAGGCAAAAAACATTAACAAATTATACTTAATTTTAAAAAACTTTATGCCCTAGAACTCCTTCTACGTGTAGTTAATGTTTAGCCTTAAATTTTTTCTAATTTTTGTATTACTATATAAATATGTTACATACTTTAATTAGGAAAAGAATTTATATAAGGTAAATCTTAATCAATTTTAAAGTCCTAAATATTAGGACTCTATAAATATTTCAAAAAAGAAAAAAATTAATAACTAAAATTTTAATTGACTTTAAGGTCCTAAATATTAAGAAAATAATTTGAATTACAATTTTGTTCAATATAAAATCTATTTTTAAAGGGTAATAAAAAAGACGAACGACACTTTGCTAAGGGTCTTCGTGTTTTTAATATAATATAGATAGATTAATAAAGGTGTACTATGGGATAATTTCGTGGATGATCGCTCAATTATTTACTTGATTATATTAAGTTATTTTTTAATATAAAAAAAATAACTGTACACTTTGTCTAAATATACCATAAAGTCCCCAAACAGTACAAATTTTTTTTGTCTAAATATTATAAAAATGTCTCAAAGTTGTAGGTAGGGGGAAGATTCTGTTCTAACTCAAGTTAGTGCACATGATTTTCTTTTTCAAAAAGTCTGATGAGATTGGACTGTAAACAGTAAAATATTCAAACGTTTTGATGATTTAAGAAGTTGTACAATATGATGTTTTTGCAAACAAAAAGTATTCTATATGACAAATCCATTAATTTAACCAACTACTACTTCCACCAACTGAACAAAACTTAATGGGTAAAGAAACTCTGAGACATAAAAGAAAAGAGAAAAACAAAAACTTAGTTACCTTCATATATATAGTACTTAGTAAAACAATGAACTGAAGAACACTTAGTAATGTAACAGGAGAGAAATAACTTGAAGTACTGATCAGTGTCTTTAAGTATGAGGATTAAGTTAAAAACATTGGGCTATGGTCAATAAAACCATCTCCAAACTTCTCTTAGGTTGTATACAAGGTAATCCAATATGGTTCACTTTAATAAGTTACCTTTTCCTGGAACTATCCTCCAGTATGACTTCTCTTCAGATCAACCACAATCACGCTAATGTTATCACAGCTATTCCGTCCCAGAGCAAGCCGAGTAAGCAGCGCTGTTGCTGATGCACTTCGGGAAGAATATATAGCTCCTCCGTTATCACCTTCTACCAAAGGACTGAAGTTATGGTCCTCAGCTGGATATTCCTCTCGAAGACACTCACTAGCCACCTCACATGCCATTTTGTTTGATATAACATCCCACAAGCCATCACTGGCAAGAATCAAGCAGTCATCCTCCGCTTCCCTTTTTGTGAACGTAATCTCAGGCTCGGATATAACATATGGCTTTAGATACTTGTCTCCTGTTTGTACAGAGAATAATTTTTATTAGTTTTTGAATCTCATCAGTTTAAGAAAAGCAAATCTCCCCTACGAAAATAGTGGATAAAGTACACTATTAGTAGCAAAAACCACCTACTTGAATTCTGTCAATGTTATAACATGCCCATGCAAAAAATACTGGACAAAGTACACTTCATAATGATCAGCAACAGCAAAACCACCTAGTTGAATGCCATCAAGGTCACAAAAGTCTCAGGTAACCACCTACTAGACAAGTAATATATTTCGAAACCTCTTACACATATTTACAGTGCAGTGCGGTCTGCAACATTTTAGGCACTCTTGAGACTAAAAGGAAACTCAATTAGTTTATAGTGTCCCCAAAAGGAGAGAGAGAGAGGGAGAGAGACCAATTGTGATTGCACAAGTAACACATTTAGAAACCTCTGCTTGCAGTGTAATAATACTGAATTACATAGGGGGGAAACATTAAGGCATAGCAACCAATCTATAAGTAAAGGCTTGACCTACTGTACTAGAGATTTTTCACAAATGCAAGAACAGTTAATTCATGTAGCAGTTTAACATGTTAAACTAATCTAGACATCTGGACAAGCTCACAGATTCAACATACCTCTAGAAATATCATAATGCAGTTTCTTATGTAAATCAGGTTATTTTGCATTCGCCAACTTGTGGTTTAAGACACTAAGCTAAAAAACTTATTTGATGAAAGGAAAGTGCATTATGAAATGTCAACTATGCCTTTTCATTTAGAAGTAAAATAGTCCAGTATTAGTATCCCCAAACAGATACAATTTCATCGAGTATAATAGTTCCTGTTACACTATCAAATAACAGAAAAGCATACCTGTAAAACAAGCTTTATGCAAATATTATCGTATTATCGTAAACAATTGAACAATAAAATATTTTTAAAAAAATGAAGATTGCGATATATTTGTGTTCCATCGTCACATGTAGGGATACAAAAGTCTTAGGTACTTAAAAAGCCTGTAAGCAATATCTTATGTCACCAGATCGTCCAGCAAAGTTAAATGGTTTCCAAAACTAAAGAAACCACCATTTTCATAAAATCATGACTACTAGTATGAGCATACTTATTCTGAAAAAGACAATGAATGTAGTAGGATAATTGAAATGAGCATAGGTGGGAAGGATAACTCATCTTAGCAAAAGGGAAAACCAATATGATAGGATTTGCACCAGAGTCAGTTGTTTCGTTTTGGAAAACGACTTTTGTTCATTACAAGTTTATGGTTGCTGCAGTTTTACATATTACAATTATCCTAACTAGGAAGATCATGTTGGAGAGGACTAAAAAATTATGTTTGACACCAATGGTAGTCCCTCTAGTAAAACAGTTCTGTCAAAGATTCAGCATTAACAAATACTAAGTAATGTGCTGTATCAATCCATTTTCAGCAACTTAAATTGCTTTCCTTGAACTATCATTAATCGCACCCAGTTTGACCTTCTCTAACCCTAATGGGAAGCCGCCCATCTACTTTGATGCACAAACGACAACTTCTATGACGTACAACCAATTTGCTCAATTTTATTTCTAATTTGTCGTCTTATGCATGTCATTAAACATACAGACAAACAGCACTTTGACCTTCTATAACCCTAATGGGAAGCTGCCCATCTACTTTGACGCGCAAACGACAACTTCTATGACGTACAACCAATTTGCTCGATTTTATTTCTAATTTGTTGTCTTATGCGTCGCATTAAATATACGGACAAACAGCACTTTGACCTTCTATAACCCTAATGGGAAGCCGCCCATCTACTTTGATGCGCAAACGACAACTTCTATGACGTACAACCAATTTGCTCAATTTTATTTCTAATTTGTCGTCTTATGCGTGGCATTAAATATACAGACAAACAGCACTTTGACAACATGCACATCATCTACAACTACTAATTTTTTATTCCACTTTGTCGTCTTATCCGTGGCATTAAATTAACGGACAAACAGTTTTCTTCATGCACTTCATGCAGAATTCTGTAATAAGACCCTAAATGTTAACCCTGATTGGTCTCATTTCTATACCTTAATAAACAGATACAACTCCTTAAATGGATGATAGTTACATTGCCCCAAATTCATATGTTCTCTCTATATCCTCTGTTCTCTAGAACTATTCCAATTCTTCCCCAAGAAGCTAGGGCGATAGTGGCATTTCCAGCTGCCATAACTGTTTAACATTATTATGCTATGATATTACCTCGACAACAATCTTTGTCTCTCGCCAATCTTTTATTCATGCATGATACATGATACGTGCCTTTAAGTTTTTGTTTGGAAACTAGTTAAGGCTTAGCCCGACTGCTCCACAACATAGGGTTGTACTTATCCCTATGGAGGAGCATATATTGTTGCCTGAAAAAGGAATAATTTACCTATCCTAGAAATTAACGTGATGCTGTTAATAAAGTAGTAATGCGTGTAAGGTGAAAAACAAATGAAGCAGCAGTTCTGATGCCAATTTTCTTAAGTAGGAGTGTAGCAAGGCAGGACTAAGCTTTCGTCATGTGGATATAAGTCATGTTTCACATGAGCATTGTAATGATTTACTTGCATAGAAAGAAAAAAAAGGATCTTTCATTATCAGAAAAGAGGATTTTCTAAACGAGAAATATTACCTATTGCCCTAGACATGGCAAGAATTCCTTCAACCCTTGGTCCATTAGTAAAAACAACTCGGCCTCCAGACGCTTCTATTCTGGCTCGTTCATCTCTTCTATCTGGCTGCAGCCAAATAAGTTAATTTTTCATGAGGACAAATCATTTTCTTCAGCCAAAATTTATGTCAGCAGTGGACTTGACATAAATTTGAGTATTCCCCTTTAGTAAAATTTAGAACTTCAAACAATAGAAAATACAATACAGCATATCATTTACAAATCTATCTGTACTCAACTATCAACTCAACCGAATCCCTCAAATCACAGACATAGCTCTCTTAATAAATTACTCTGCTTAGTTTACACAGATCATTTTGGCATGATTAATGAGTAAACGACAAAAAAAAAAAAAATACAGATCTATTAGCCGTTAAGGAAAGCGTGGAATGTTACTTCAATAATTTAACATATAAGGGAATATGTAGTGCAAATGCGCATCTTAATGTGATATTTGGCCTTTTAGCTTGACATTTGAGTACTTAAAAGTCCCAAAAGAAGTTGCTGCATATTTGAACACACATTGACATATATGAATGTGTACTCGGAGGAAAAGCCAGTGGAAAAAAGTACACAAAACAAGAAAGGAAAAGCAGTTAAAAGAGTTTTTCTATTTCATTCAGTTTTTCTTTTTCTAAAATCAAAATAATTTTTTTGATTAATAAACACCGGTGTTAAGTAAATAAAAGTATTGAATACAAATATGCATCAAACCTACGAAAATCAAGAAATCTGTTTACACATGAGAGATTTTTGTTTCATTCTTATGAGAATACTACTGCTGAAATTTCTGTAAGTAACATTGTAGTTTTCTATAAGTAATTAGTGATTAATGATCTTTACAAGTAAATTTACAAAATATGTTTCTACAACATATGGTAACATAAAATGGAAGGAAGTTGAAAACATGGAGCAATACAGAGAAAATTATGAAACTGACATTTTGAATACTGGCGAGGATTTATAATGTTCAATGAGAATCTTATCACTCAAAATTACAACTGTTGACGTGAAATCTAGCTCTATTGGTATTGGATGGTGAAATCTTTCTTCTTTAAAAATATCATTAGAATCAGTTATCGAAAATAATTTATTATAAGCTTCGATGAAGTAGTCTGTGCCAAAAACAAAAACAAAAAAATTAACTATGTTGAATGTTTGCTTTCAAATAAGATTTGGCAAATACGAAAAATGTTATTTAAACAATTTTGACTTCAGAGTCAAAACATGGTCCCAACCCTATAAGGCGGCGTATACCTTATGATCAGAAGAAAGGGGGATGGGCTCTCCACCGCGGCTAAGGACGGCGCGTGAGTCACCACAGTTGGCTACTATTATAGTTTCTTCCGTCAAAACTGCAACCACGGCGGTGGAGCCAACCAGGCCCAAGGTGTCGCGTGGGCAGCCGCATTGGTAGCCAACACTTCCACACTCGCCGCATGTGGTTGAAGCCATCTCGTCAATTTTGAGGAAACAACTCCTCAGCACGCTTTTCCAAGCTTCCTCCGTCCTCTGCGCTTCCAGTGGTTGTTGTGTTCCACTTCCACGGGAACTGCTGCTACCGCTCATGTCTGTATTAATGTTGTCCCCCACGCGCGTCAGCTCTTCTTGTAGTAGCACGTGCATCCTTTCGCTACACAGTACAGCTACCTGCATCGCCAATTATTTTAAGCTGCATACGCTACTGAAAAAACAATCTTTAATTTTACTTCTTAAATAATTAAAAATTCCCTATTCGCTTCACTTCTTTAGTATTGGGATGATCATTTCCTTATTCTTTTCATGTATCTTTAATTTACTTTACGGGATTGTTAATACCGTATATATAGATTGAGAAATTGTTGTGGAGCCCTAGCTAAATCCCAACAATTATAATTAAGTACAGAATGTCACTTTCATTTTAGGTTTATCAAGACTCAACTTTGACACTTCTGAATTTGTTTAAAAAAAGAAAGTCACAGAATTTTTGAGATGATAGTATTAAATAGCTAGATTAAAATTAATTAATTTAGTTTAGCGGTGAAATTAATCAATTTGACTATATAGTTTATCAAACGGTGGCAAAATGGTAAAAAAAGAAGAAGAAGAAGAAGAAGAAGAAGGAATGGGTGAATGATAAGAAGGTAAAGAAAACAGTAGGGAGGGTTTTACATGACGTCCACCATGTCCATCGTAGATAGCAAAGAAATCAACTGGTCGCCGGTTATTGATTTCCGGCGAGCAAAGATTAGGTTTAATTGAAGTTGTATCTTCCATTGCACGCCGTCTTCCTGTTATAGACATTACTCCAACAACCGGCCCTGCACCTGCTGCTGTGTGACTTGCCGCGGCAGCAGGCTCCGTCGATGTTGACGAAGGATCAGCCATCTCTACTCCCCTAGCTTGGCCCAAAGTTTCTGAGCTGTTATACAATAAGCTTCTACGCTGAAATGACGAGGAAGAAGTAGCAGTAGCAGATCGTAAAAGCTTGGCCTGCAGCCTTCTCATTCGAATTCTGCGGCGGCGTCTTCTCCTGCATTTCTCGGAAGAATCGCCATTTACTTTGCTGAGCATCCCAGTTGTGTAACCGCTACTGCCGTTACGGACCGGCATTTATAGGAAGCGTGTGAAGAATAGCCAAACACTTAGCTATCTGTCATCAGTGGGAGAACTCGTTAAGTACAAGGAATGGCCAAAACGTATGATCATACATGTGGATATACGTGTAAGTATATATGTCTGCATGCTGTACTTGTTTGGTTGCATCTCTCTACTTCTATCTCCGGTTAATGACGAAAAAGACGATGGAAGGAGGAGGAGTTTGTGGAACTTGACTACTACAGTAACCGAAAGGTTTTCTTCTCTAACGTGGAAACAAGCCGAGGCTACCACTTTGAGCCACGCCACTGACACGTCTCTCTAAACTGACGTTTCCTTTTCAACTAGTATTCTAAACGTTTGTCGAATTTCTCGTTAGCGCGAGATGGATGATTTTATCGCATGCATTCAGGCTTAAAACGTGAAGTCTCTTGGAGCAATGTCTAAATAGACTACTTACAATAAGACCCTTTAAAAAAGATGCAGTCTTCCCCAAATTCTGTATAAACACGAATTTAGTACATCGGACTACCTATTCAAGCTAATAAAGTGTCAAAAGTCTCGTGACAAGTGGGCCAGATCAGACGAACTCAACATTAGAACCCTTGTTAAAATTTGGCCCACTACAAAAACTTTCACCGAACTGAGAAATCGGTCCCGGGTTATACTTTGCTGAGTTTCTGAAAATGAGCAAGAGATTACACAAGCAATTGTCCACGTAGTAAGGGATGACGGGAACCAGCGCCGCTTTGGGGTCAGAAGTAGAATAAAGCCCTGAGACACTAAGATCCGCTGACAGCTTTTCCGCATAGCATAGATTTTGGAAGATCCGCTTCCTCCTTATTAAAGTATTCTCTCCGCTATTTTACTATATATACCGCATAATTTAATAGTTTCACTTCTTACTTATTAAATTTGTAGGACTTTTAAAAGCCGATACATAAACTTTTATTTTTTTTATTTGAACATTCTAACTTGATGCAAGGGATACTAATAAACATATTTGACCGTTGAATATGCCTACGTAGAAGTGGCGCAACTGACATGGCTAAATTATATGCAAATCACGCTACAAAGACGCGTACAAAGTATTGTTTTTATTATAAAAGAAAAATAAAAATAAAAAGAGACCTTTCCATTTCCCTCTCTTCTCCTCTCGTCTTCCCTACCAAACTTCCACCTCCCCTTTCCCCCCTGCCCCTTCTATTCAACCATATTAATAAAGTCAAGCATTTTTATTTTGGAACATAGCCGCTTCTGGCAAAACATAGAACGCAACCCAAACAAAGGAAAAAAGTTGAGAATCTTAGCACACCCTTAATGCACTCGCGTAACTCCTTCCAAGATATCAAAATCAAACTCCAATAACCAGAAGAAAACGAGTCTCAATGCCTAGAAAATTAATCACTCACCACAACAAAGCCCTACACAAGAGCTACAAAAAATAATATTTAAGTTGACAGCCCTTCATTTGTTCCAAAATTTCATGAAGAAAATAATGCTCAAGAGATCTCCCCAAATTAAAGAACAAGCAAACCCCTGTTCCAACAAACTTTCAACTCCAGATGATATAGTCCAATCTCCAGATAGAACCTCTACAGATTGTTATCCCTTTGAAATAGCCGCCGACTTTGTGAAGAAGCAGTTGGAAACTCGCCGGATCTATCACTGTTGCAATCACTGAAAGTTGAGGAACTTGAGTTAATACTGAGATCGGTGAAGGTTCTTCCCAAATAGGTGAAAACCGATTGAACTTCAGTCTCCATTATCAGAGCTTATGTTTGCAGTCCTCATTATCGGAGCTTTTGTTTACAGTTCGTGCTAGGATGTGAAGAATAAAAGAAGGGAAAGAGAAGAAAAAAATAGAAATTTAATAAACTAATTTTGGAAAAAGATAGGGCCCATAAATTGGGACCTTGAACATACAGGTGTCAACAAAATGTGAATGAATGGATGATGTGACTATACAAATATTAAATTAAATCCATATCAGCAGCAGTTGAACAACACTCACCATCACAAGTGTTTATTAGTAGCCAATTTTTCAAGTAAAAGTGTTCAAATGGAAAACTTAAGAGTTCATATATCGATTTTACAAACCGATACAAGTTTAAGTGGTCAGGAACCCATTTCGCCTACATATTAAGTAATACTTAATGTATAGGTCGAAATTTGTCTCAAAACTTAGGACAAAATAACATCGACAAAAGAATCATTCGAGATCGACCAGGAGATAACGAGGCTCATGGTCGAGGTGCAAATGATGGTTAATGTCAAGCACAGTAAAAAGAGTTGCAACGGCTAGTTTATTAGAATAGGAAATTAAAGAGAATATTTCATTGAATATTTTTCTGCACTTGTACTACTAGGATTTACAAGGGGTATGTCCCATATAAATGGGAAAAAGTTAATAAATAGAGGCATGTAATATTCATTATGATAAGAGCACATTTTGCTAAAAGATTCTCTCTCTAGTAAAGATATACAAAGACTATATTTTTATCAAGATTCTTGCTCATATTATTCAATATTTTTCCACCAGATCCGAGAATAGTTCGAACAAGTCTTGGATTTACCTATCATTCATCATTGTCATGAGGAACAATCATCCAATCTGTTGTTTATTGGATGAATCGTTCCTCTTATTTACTTGAATGTCATTTATTACTATTTATTAGTAGTTACACCTCCATTATTGCGCATAATTTATGATTATTTAGTGCATGTTATTGTTAACCCCTTATTGGATCTGACCTACCTTATACAAGTTTTCAGGATCCATATCTAGAAATATTATCATTAACTAGGTTTAACCCATTATTACATAAATATAATAGTTTTAACCGAAAGTTATACTTTTAAGTCAAATAATTTAGCACTGTCTGTGGGAATTATCTAGTTAAATCTTTTAGTTTCTTCTAGATCTACAGCTCACATTTTTTTTAATTTTTTTTTACGAAATCGACCAACTTTGGTCGTTTTTTTTTTGCACAAAAATGCAGAAAACTATTTTTGAGTCCCGTGAAATTTATTTTTCAAGACCGACCAACTTTGGTCGGTTTTTCAATTAAAATAAATAAAAATTAATATTAAAAAATAGACCAAAATTGGTCGGTTAATTCGGCTGGTCATTTTAAAAAACCGACCAACTTTGGTTGGTAATTTTATTTTTTAATAAAAACCGATCAACTTTGGTCGGTTATTTTCATGCGAAAATACAATTAAAGAGTATAAATCAAATAAAAGACTATCTTAAAACAAAATGCACAAATGGCCTAGTAGTAGAATAGTATCCTACCACATTACAGACCTTGGTTCGATTCCCATATGGTGAATCTTTTAATTAAATAATTATAATACCGACCAACTTTGGTCATTTTTTTGCAATATTTTTTTTTGAATTTAATTTACCGACCAACGTTGGTCGCTAATATACCAACTTTGGTCAGTATTCCTTTCCGGCCGTCAAAATACCGTCCACACGTAAATGGTCGCATTTTGATCCGTAATTGGCCATAACCGACCAACTTTGATCGATTTTTTTGGTCGATTTTTAACGGATTTCTAGTAGTGATCTAATATGGTAGGTACAAAGAAGAAAGAACAATAATAATGAGCGACCTCCCAACCAACCTCATGAACATCATCTATGAGAGATCTGAAGCAGTGGACGAGGACACAACGCCTAATGCCTATCCCAGGTGAGGTAGGTCACCCCTCCCCGCTGCAGCATCACATAATATCTTGGTAAGGGAGCATCCACATCCATGATGGAGGAGGCGCTGCCAGCAGTAAAGAAGCTACTTGAGGCCTGGATAATTGATACGCTGACCAGCGTCCTCCATAAGCTCGTCCGAGACACGGTTGAAAAAAATGTTATACCACCAGCGGACGAGCAGAATCATCAATTCCTCCTCCAACGATAGGTATTGCTCACAATGTCTCAATAGTGCATGTGATGACGCTCTCGCAGCCATCCTGAAAAGGATGAAGGAAATAGAGAATGAAAACAAAGCACTTCAGTACCAAATAAGAGAACACCAAGAAAGGGTCGATAAGATACCGGGCGCCCCTAAGCTCTTCCAGAAAAGAGATGTCGGTCAGTTTGTCAAGCAGCCGTACAGTGACGATGCTGCCCCACATGCCATACTAAAGACCTTTAAAATGTCGCCTTATCTGAAAATAAATAATGGCGCCACCGACCCCGAAGACCATGTGACTCACTATGTCACTGTCGTGGAAGGCAACGATCTCGCCAAGGAACAAGTATCCTCTATTCTGCTAAAAAAAATCGGAGAGACCCTCACGGGAGGAGCGTTAACACGGTATTTACAACTGCCTGCGCATTTCATTGATACGTTCGAGGAAATGGCCGATAAGTTCGTAACGGACCATGCTGGGGCCAAGAAGGTCGAGGCAAGGGTAAACGACATATTTTCCTATTAAACAATCTCTAGGAGAGGGTTGAGAGGCTTCCTCGCCCGTTTCAACCGAGTAAGAATAACCTTGTCGATTGTATCAAAAGGAATGACGGTAGCAACTTTTCAAAATGGGCTGAGCAGAAATGGTTTGAGGGCAACAAGAAAGTTACTAAGTCAGCTTATGAAGTACCCCTGACTACTTCAGACAAGATACACAATGCATATTGTGCCGAAGTCTGAGCATACGAGGATGGCCTCAACGGGCTGACCCATCGACTGAACTCGGTACAGGCTGAATCCAAAAAAGATCAAAGAAATGATGTCAGAAGAGATCTCGCATCCTCACGGCCCAACCGGGAACAACATCTCCCATATGTCAGAACCAATACTACGTCCTCATCCCGCCATGAAGAGGGCCTGCCCCAATTAAGAATAGGGACTCAGTGGAACGAGAGAGGTATGCCCTCTTTATTATCCGCTCATAATTTTTGTGTGTCACCCGTAGAAATAGCCTACGCCTTGGAGAAGCTCGGACTGAAGGTGAAATGGCCACAAAAGATGAGGTCAACACATCACAGCCATTGAAGGCTTCATTACCATTGACCAGGTTAAATACATAAAGCGAGGTTTTCGCCCAACATGTTATTAGATTATAGAGATAGGTGATAGGATCAAGTCCTCACTAGTGTAACTTGGCTTCTTTTTCCCTTTAAGCAAAATACTCAATATATCAATTTTACTAAGTACTGTCATTGTTACCTTTTTTTTTTGAAGCCATCACCTTCAGGCTAAAGCCTTTGGCAAGGTTTAACTTTATTTATTTATTCCATTCATTTTTTTGTAATATTTATCCCTTTTTTGTTATTTTTTTTGAATGTTAATGATAATTATATTAATGCATTTAATTGTGTTTTATTTATACGGTCTTCTTACAACGATTTTGTTTATGTGTTCATTTATTTAAATGTGAGACCGCTTGCAAGAAAGTCTTGCATGCCCCACTGGTACTAAGTACTAACTTAATGAATGTATGAGAAAATACTAAAATAATTCAGACCAGATATTAGATGAATTGCCTTTCGTAATTGGAGTATTAGTATTAATTATTATAATTACGAAATAAAAATTTATTTGTAAATACATATCATGCATTCTATTAATTTCATAATGGGCGAAAGCTTTTTCCAAAACGGAACAAACAGACAAACAAACACAACTAGGCATTTATTCGAACTAAACTATCACCTAATAATAATGGTGAAAAAGGAAAACGGTTGCTAGTTGAGAAAATTGAATGCTTTAGGTTTTGTTACCCAAACATTTAAAAATTTGATACTCGCCTCGTAAGTCTAGCTTTCACTTGTTATTTAATAAAGCGATAGTATCGTGCATAAATTATTTCGTATTTATATAGGGTTTGACCTATACAAGCACTGGTGAATAATTTCACGACTCAAATACCTGATCTATAAATTACACAAAAATAATTTTATCATTGTTCCAAAGCTCCCCTTCAAATTAAATAAAGGTTTAATGCTTCAAATTAATCTTTGAGATAATTACTTTCTCCTCAATCTTCGACAAAATATCTATATGTAATTTATATATAATAAAAAGAGAGGCAAAGGCACATTATTAAGACAAGTGGCATAACCAATAAAAGCCAAGTGGTATTATTAAGATAAAATAAACTAACTTTTTAACTAAAAAACCTTCTCAAATTTTAAATTAATTGGTTGCTCTATTTGAGTTCATAAATATAGGTACTTTATAATTAGCTATATTAAGAAAATAAAAAAAATATATATAAAAAATAACTACCCATTCAAATTGGGGAGTAGTTTCAAGTTGAAGTTTTAAAGTTATTTTAAAATAAAAAACGAAAATAAATAAAATAAACTTCAATTCAAATGAAAAATACAAAAAGTCAAGTGGCATTGTTTAGACAAAATATTTTTCAAGTGAAATCCAAACCGGGGAGTAGTTTCAACTTTCAAATTGGAGTTTTAAAATTCTTTTAAAATTAAAAAACAAAAAGTAAGGAAAAACTAAACTAGCTACAGTAAAAACGAAAATATTAAAAAATAAAAATAAAAAACACTACCTATTCAAGTTGGGGAGTAGTTTTGGTTACTCCCTTTGTAACCGTAAACCTTTGAATTTTAAATTTTTAATTAATTGGTTACTCTATTTAAATATAAATACAACTATCTTGTAATTAGCTATAATAAAAAAATAAAAAATAAATTACCCGTTCAAATTGGGGAGTAGTTTCAATTAAGTTGGAGTTTTACAAATATTAATGGAAATATATATGAAAAGAAGAAAAAGAAACTACCCATTCAAATTGGGGAGTAGTTTCAAGTTGGAGTTTTACAAATATCTAAAAGAATATATAAAATTAGCTATAATAAAAAAAATATAAAATAAAAACTATCCATTCAAATTTGGAAGTAGTTTCAAGTTGGAGTTTTAAAACTATTTTAAAATAAAAAATAAAGTAAAATAGAGAAACTTTCAATTCAAATGAAAAATACAAAAATATAAAGATACTATTAAGATATTATACATAAGATAAGCATAGTGTTTATATATATATATATGCTTATCTCTTTATATAAAATAAAAACTATCCATTCAAATTTGGGAGTAGTTTCAAGTTGGAGTTTTAAAATTATTTTAAAATAAAAAACAAAGTAAAATAGAGGAAATTTCAATTCAAATGAAAAATACAAAAATATAAAGATACTATTAGGATATTATACATAAGATAAGCATAGTGGCAAAAAATGCATGGGGCGCCCTATTTAGGCGCCCCTTTTTAATCTGTACCCGCTTTAATTTTATGTTTGCATCTGTACCCGTTTTTTTGTTAAAAGCCTTTCGAAAAGACAATGTTACCCTTTTTATTACAAACCTACTTTCTCTTCAAGTAAAACTCATTCCTCTACTTTGCAAATACTCTCTTTCTCTCTCTCTCTCTCTCTCCCGTTCTTCGCTTTTACGATCGTCATTGTTTTTTGATATTCATCGCTTCAACTGTTTGTTCGCTAACAATATTACGTATAATCACAGGTACATTGCAGTATCTTTACGCTTTAATTTCTGGGTATTATTTTTTTTGTGATAGTCATGTTCTTGTTTGTTTTTGTGTGATATTCATGTTCGATAGGTTGTTAGGGGTTAGTTCTATAGTGATTTTTTGTCATGTATACCTTAATTTTATGGAGCTGATGTTTTTTTGATTTTTTGTGTTTAATTGTTGGTGTTAAATTTGTGCTTTGCTGAGTTTTTTTGTTTTGTAACTGGTTAACTTCAGCGTTTTAGCAGTTGATATTTTGTTTTGTAGCTGATGTTTGGGAGCTTAAGTTTTTGTTTTGTTTTGGTAATATGCTGAAGTTTTTGAACGTGTGTGTCTGTTTTGTATTTTGTAACTGGTGAACTCAGCTTGTTTTTGTTTAGGAGCTGAAATTTTTTGTTTTGTTTTGGTGAACTTCAGCATATTGGGAGCTTAAGTTTTTGTTTTGTTTTGGTAATATGCTGAAGTTTTTGAACGTGTGTGTCTGTTTTAAATGAACATTTCTATAAATTCTTTAGCTAGGGAGCTGAAGTTTTGTTTGTGTTTTTTGTTATATTTTTTTGAAAGTTGGAGCTGAATTTTTTTTTAGTTTAATTATTGGTGTTATATTTTTATGAAAGTGGGAGCTGAAGTTTTGCGTTTTGTAACTGGTGAACTTCAGCTTGTTTTTGTTTTGGAGCTGAAGTTTGTGCTTTTTTGCTGAAACTTCAGCATATAGGGAGCTGGAGTTTTTGTTTTGTTTTTGGTGACCCTTCAACATAGATATTTGCTGAGTTTGTCTTCTTTGAGCTGATGTTTTTAACTGATATCTTTAACTTTCTTTCAATAGATGGCTTCTACAAATCCTACAACACCTTCAAATCCTCCAGCAGCTAAAGCATCTAAAAACGGTACACAATCAAAAGGTCATTCAGTCCGTATTGTTCCTCCTACAAGAGCAGGAAAAGATATTTTGAGTTTCGAGATTGGTTTAATTGTCGTGCTTACTGGAAGGGCAACCACGATTTGAAGAGTTTAATCAAAACTTTCTTGACTCCTGCACAAGAAGAAAAGGTAACTAATGGTACTTTTCGATATATTTTGGCTATGGAGAACTTGAAATGCAGCATGAAGTTGGTTCATTGCTTGTGTCTTTCTCGAATATTCACCAATGATCGAGACTCTATTAGTTTCAATATTTTTGGGCATAATGTATCGTTCACCCTTAAAGAATTTCACATTATGTGCGGTTTGAGGATCACCGCACATAATGTTAAAAAACCATCTAAACGAGAGAGCACGATTTTGAAGAGATATTTTGGTAAGTCTAAGGGTGTGACCTTGAAGGACATTCGAGATTTTATGTCCCGTAATGAAATTCAGAAGGACGATGCAAATTTCAAACATGTATGCGAGAGTGATGAAGATGCAGTTAAACTTATGGAAATTCTTTTTGTGGAGTCTGTTCTATTTGGTAAAAAGAATGAATCAACGATATTAGAGGATTATGCAGCGATTGTTGAAGATGATAATGCTTGTGCTGATTATCCTTTGGTTAATGTCTCTTATGAGAAGCTCATTACGTCAATGAAACATGTATTAGATAACCAATCCAACGAACATTCAACTGAGTATACTGTTGGTGGATTTCCATATCCATTGTGTATTTGGTTCCATGAGTGTTTTCCTGATCTTCGTAAGAGGTATATTAAAGACGACGAGTACCTTGATTCTCCTCAGCTCCCCAGGATGTTACGTTATATATGTGTGGGAGAGCCTAAATATAAAGAACTTGAGAAATATTTCAGTAATCATTCTGTAAGTGAATGTTTTTTTATTTTTTGTAGTTTTGTTAATATGTTGATGTATTACTTTTATTTTATTTTCATAATGTACTTTTTTTGTATTAAATTGGAATATCAGAAATTTAAGGTATTGGATATAATTCCTACAGAAGAGGAATTGAATTGAATGCCTTTGATTGGAGAATTGCCTTATAGCCGGGTTCGTTCAAGGGTAGTTAATGTGGTTCCTTCAACTGGTGAATCACCACGTAGTCGGAGTCGATCAAAAGAAACCCGTTGAACTTCAACTGCTGAATCACCTCGTACCTAGAGTCATTCTAACCGGTCTACAACGACGTTTGGCAATGAATTAGTCAATACAATATGTTCTGTAGTTTTGTGCTGAATTTTTAGTTTTATTTTGTGTGTTTTTTGTAAAACTACATCATGTTTTAAGCTGAAGTTTTGTTCTGTTTGTGCTGAACTTCAGCATTTTAGTATCTGAAGTTTTGTTATGGTTTTCCTGAACTTCAGCATTCTAGTAGCTTAAGTTTTTGTTCTTTTTGTGATGAACTTCAGCATTCTAGTAGCTTAAGTTTTTGTTCTTTTTGTGATGAACTTCAGCATTCTAGTAGCTTAAGTTTTTGTTCTTTTTGTGATGCACTTCAGCACTCTAGTAGCTGAAGTTTTGTTTTTTTTTCCGGAACTTCAACATTCTACTAGCTGAAGTTTTGTTCTGTTTGTGCTGAACTTCAGCATTTTAGTATCTGAAGTTTTGTTATGGTTTTCCTGAACTTCAGCATTCTAGTAGCTTAAGTTTTTGTTCTTTTTGTGATGCACTTCAGCACTCTAGTAGCTGAAGTTTTGTTTTTTTTTCCTGAACTTCAACATTCTACTAGCTGAAGTTTTGTTCTGTTTTTCTTGAAATTCAGCATTCTAGTAGCTGAAGTTTTTGTTCTCTTTTTGATGAACTTCAGCATTCTAGTAGCTTAAGTTTTTGTTCTTTTTGTGATGAACTTCAACATTTTAGTAGCTGAAGTTTTGTTCTGTTTTTCTTGAACTTCAGTACTCTAGTAGCTGGAGTTCTTGTTCTCTTTTTGATGAACTTCAGCATTCTAGTAACTGAAGTTTTGTTCTCTTTGTGATGAACTTCAGCACTCTAGTAGCTGAAGTTTTGTTTTGTTTTTCCTGAACTTCAGCATTCTAGTAGCTGAAGTTTTGTTCTGTTTTTCTTGAACTTCAGCATTTTAGTAGCTTTAGTTTTTGTTCTCTTTTTGATGAACTTCAGCATTCAAGTAACTGAAGTTTTGTTCTCTTTGTGATGAACTTCAGCACTCTAGTAGCTGAAGTTTTGTTTTGTTTTTCTAGAACTTCAGCATTCTAGTAGCTGAAGTTTTGTTCTGTTTTTCATGAACTTCAGCATTCTAGTAGCTTTAGTTTTTGTTCTCTTTTTGATGAACTTCAGCATTCTAGTAGCTGAAGTTTTGTTTTGTTTTTCCTGAACTTCAGCATTCTAGTTGCTGAAGTTTTGTTCTATTTTTCTTGAAATTCAACATTCTAGTAGCTGAAGTTATATTCTCTTTGTGATGAACTTCAGCATTCTAGTAGCTGAAGTTTTGTTCTGTTTTTCTTGAACTTCAGTACTCTAGTAGCTGAAGTTTTGTTTTGTTTTCCTGAACTTCAGCATTCTAGTAGCTGAAGTTTTGTTTTGTTTTTCCTGAACCTCAACATTCTAGTAGCTGAAGTTTTTGGTCTCTTTGTGATGAAATTTGTTATGTTTTTTCTTGCTGAACTTCAGCATGTGAAGTATTTATAGCTGAAGTATAGTAGTAGCTTAAGTTTTGTCTCTATACTAGAGGGTAACGAATGAGGTTAAAAGACAAGCAGAAGCAGAAAGAAAATTAATTGCAAAAGAAGTTGTTGCTCAGTTTAAAGAGGATGAGCGATCTGCTATTGTTGATGAAGCTTTTGGAAAATTCAAGGTAAACTAATTTATAGAGAAGTTTTTTTTTTCTGTGCTAATGTTATTTAGATTAATCATTGTTAGTAATTTTTTTCTAGGAATATTTTGATGAGAAGTTTCAAGAGTTGTTCAAGATTGTCGAGAAATCAAATGGAACAGATGATGGATCCTTTATGAAGTCTCGACAATATGATAGCATGAATAACTCATTTGAGAATCTATCGGATATGAATGTTGCTCATGATGAAGCGCATGAAAATGTTACTCCTGTGAGAGTGGATGTTGAAGGAGATCAACGTGTTGAACAATAATTTAACAACGAACATCCCAACGTTGATCGAGCGAGCAAAGATGTAGTTGATGAACATTTATCAACTGTGAATGTTGGAAGCAAGAAAGCTGTAGATGATCAAGGTGTTGATTATGAAAGAGATGCACCGAGTGGTGATGGAGATCATGCACCTGTTGGTACTGAACAATGGACATCTAGTGATGCGTGTACCAATATTGAGAGAGGTAATCCGTTTGCAGACGCGCTTGCTATTTGCGCTTAAATCGCTTTGCTAGGTGAAGCGACACAGGAAATTCATAGTACATGTATAAAAATTTTCTATATATATATATATAGGTCATTTATTTGTCCCCCCCTCTTTATGAACATGTAGCGGAAGTTAATACAACTGATAAACTCTCTGATGATGTTGAATTTAATGAAGATAGAGTTGATAAAATTCTTTCAGAGAATACTCAAATGCTCCTTGATGTTGCTGCACAATTGGATGAACCTAGAGCTGCTGATATCGATAAAAGCGTGCAGGAAACCACAAGACAAATGTCAATTTGCATTATTAGCTTCCCTTCTTCTTCTTGGTCATTTACAAACTGATATGAATTTATTGGAAGATGGGGTGATTGTTGTAGCATTCTATATTATGAAGCAGATGTAATGTTAGAAAGTTGTTGCTCGTTGTCTACTACCACTATTGGCTACCCTAGATCATGTTGATAATCACCAAATTGTTCTGAAGCTGCTATACTGTCAAGAGATTGATTGAATGTTGCAGAACGTTGTATTTTTTCGACGACAAATNATTAAGTACAACGCAAATTGAACTCATCCTAGAGAAGCATGTTTAGTGTCAAGTATTAGGATAAGAATTTAATTATGAAAAAAGCTTAAGTTTGAGCAAATGTACAATAGAACAAAGGTCATGAAAAAGCTGATTAATGTAGGACAAAAGTTAAGCACAAACTATATTTAACTTGAGCATGCAGGAGAAAATTACATAGCACAGGAGAAAAACTTTAGCACATTCAGTGCTGAAGTATTAGAAAATAAACTAAAAAACTTCAGCATATTTGTGCTGAGGTTTTTGGAAAAGGTCATGACAAAACTATTGTATCCAGAAGAAAACTTCAGCATCCGCGGAGCTGAAGTATTAGCAAATGAACTAAAAAACCTCAGCATATTGTGCTGAGGTTTTGGAAAAGGCCATGACAAAACTATTGTATCCAGAAGAAAACTTTAGCATCTGCGGAGCTGAAGTATTAGCAAACGAACTAAAAAACCTCAGCATGTTTGTGCTGAGGTTTTTGGAAAAGGTCATGACAAAACCATTGTATCTAGGAGAAAACTTCAGCATCTGCGGAGCTGAAGTATTAGCAAATGAACTAACAAACTTCAGCATATTGTGCTGAGTTTTTGGAAAAGGTCATGACAAAACTATTGTATCCGGGAGAAAACTTCAGCATCTGAAGAGTTGAAGTATTAGCAAATGATCTAAAAAAATTTCAGCACAAGATGCTTAAGTTTTTCTTTGAATGTTTTTCTGCGCTTTTTTTAATATTATTTTTCTATAAAATCAAAAAATATCTTAATTAAAGAAAACTTCAGCATTTATGCTGAAGAGTTTGGAAAATGAACTTAACAACGTCAACATATATGCTGAAGTTTTTGAAAAAACTCATCAAAAACTATAGAACACAGTACATAACTTAAGCATATTATTAGTGCTGAAGTTTAGCCAAAAAAAAAAAAAATTATTTAGCAAATAAAGCAAAAAATTCACCTTGTTTAGCAAATAAGCCAAAAACTTTAGCAAAAACTACAGTATGTTATGCAGTCCAAAACTTCATCATTGAAAATCTCAGGTATCATGAACATCAATTAGATTCGAAAACTTACAATTTGAATTTTTGAATTTGAGTATGGTTCAAATTTCTGGTTTGGAAGAGGAGATTTGAGAAGAGACGGAGTGATGGAGGAGGATCGGTGAAGTGTTTTGTGCGTGATTCAAATCGTAAAGTGTTTTTATATGTTTTGTCAGGGGTAGAATGGTCATATTAGTGCAGATTTTTTGTCAGCTGGCTACCAAATAAATAATTTTTAAAAATAAGGTATAGGTTAAAAGGTGGTTGCTATGTAGGGTATGACTGCAAATTGCCCAGCATAGTGTCTCTCTCTCTCTCTCTCTCTCTCTCGCGCGCGCGCTTATCTCTTTATATTTTTGATGAATTCAAAATTATAATTTAGTAAAAAAATATTACTTTATTTAAATATTTTTAATAAACTACAAAATTTGAAAACTAATCAAATATGTATTACAGTAGAAAGGAATGTACGAAGATAGGGGGAGGTAAAGATAATTTTACGATATTTATATTTTAAACTAATTAAAAAATAAAAGATAAATAAATAACACTCAAGAAAATTATCAATAGTACTAAGTACTTGCTAATTCAATAATAAAAAAAAAGGATCAAACAATTTGATTATTATATGATGTGATCCTTTAATTTTGTATAAATTGTATTATATTTTTGCACACTATATTAAACAATAAAATACAACTAATATTTTGTTAAGTTAATATGATATATTAGATCACAATTTATAAGATTAATATATCGCACGGGTTCTTATACTAGTAACTATATAATAACAGTTCTAAGCTAAATATACACTGTGATAGACAACATTTTTTGCATTATCATATTACTTTAAAAAATGAAATTATCATTGATAAGCATGTCTATTAAGTACTCCGCTTAATTAGAAATTAAACAAATACTGAAAGTGTACTTTTTTTGGGGTACATGTGGCGCGTACTAAACTAACCTTATAGTCTTCCTGAATCCTGTTTTAGTATATATGAACTTTTCCGGGCATGAGGGTCAGTTTATTTCAATTTTTAAAAAATTTATATCTATATATTTAGAAATTACATAAGAAGTTTTATAAGTCACAATCAGAGGCAGGTCGGGGCCGGCAGGCACGCCCTCAACATCTTAAGTTTGGGAGTTGTGCTGGACCAATGCTACGAGCTTCCGTAAAGTTGATCATTAAGAGTGTTACGATTCATTCGATTAGCAGGTCCAATCGATTCATAGCCTCTCGAGCACACCCCATATTCATGCAACAATTGGTGATTGAGGATCCATACAGAGTAATAATTCAAAATATTTAAAAAGTATTTGCAAAAAAATAGTATAATTTAGATCCTACGGCTAATTAAAAAAAAAAGGATCCTACTAGGACTAGCATAGATAAAGGTCTAGCAGTTTACCTGGTCCAAGGTCACTGAGATCCTGTGGTCTAAGGGTTAATTCTACATCTACGAGATAGGAAGGAAGAATCTCAGTATATATAAATTCTCTCCTGGGATCAAAGTGGATGTAATTTGGCAATGAAAAACATCATTCAACATCTAGAAGACCACTTGCTAACCAAATACAAGTCATTTAAGCACTGATCACTGTCTTATAAGCTCGGTAATTGAAAAAAAACTTAAGAAATGGTTAATAAACCATCTCTAAATGTTCCCCTTGGTTGGATATACTATCCAATAAGTTCAATTCAAAAAGTTACCTTCTGCTGAAACTATCGTCCAGCATAATTTCTCTTCAAATCAACCACAATTACACTGATGTTATCATAACTGTTACGGCCCAGAGCAAGCCGAGTAAGCAGCGCCGCTGCTGATGCACTTTGGGAAGCAAATATTGCTCCTTCACCATCACCTTCGACCCAAGGCCTGAAACTATGGTTCCCAGAAGGATTTTCTTCTCGAAGACACTCTCTAGCCACCTCGCACGCCATTTCAGTTGATATGACGTCCCACAATCCATCACTGGCAAGAATCAAGCACTCATCCTCTGGTTCCCTTTTTGTGAAGCTGATCTCAGGCTGGGATGTAACATATGGCTTTAGATACGTGTCTCCTGTTTGCAACGAGAAATAAAAGAAGGAATATTCATTACTACTCTATACAATGTGTGTGTATGAGAGAGAGAGAGAAAGCGATACTGGGAGCGTAATGTGTAACAATGCTGGATAACAGTAACGGAGCCAATCTGAAAAGATCCAGACATTCCAGATAAGCTCATCAATCTGATATACTTAGCTTCCACAAGGGTAAGGATACAGATCCACATTACCGGAAAAATGTGAAGCAGGTCCCGAAGAAATAATAAAATGCAACTTCTCATGTAGATCGGGTCATTTTGCATTCTCCAACTATTATGTCAATGAGACTAATAGAAAGTTAATGAAAGGAAAAATGGTTTGTGCAATACCGATGATGCATCTTACTATTTAGGCCTCAAGCATTCCAATTATAGTATCCCCTACCAGATGCAATTTAACTAATGATTATAGGTCCTGTTCCACTATTACATGACAAAAGCTACTTTTTTTTTTTTTTTTTTTTTTTTTTTTTATTTTTTTTTTTTATTATTTTTTTTTTTTTTTTTTTTTTTTTTTTTTTTTTTTTTTTGTAAGGTGAGTTTTTATTGATATACAGTACTAAGATAGTACTGTTAGGAAATTAGAAAAAGCCAGAGTAGTTTTGCATTACAGACTCATAGCATTCAACTACTACACCTCTGTACAAGTTTTATGCAAATATTGTTAGGAAACAATTAAGAAATAAAAGAAAAGAACAGAGAAAGGAAGTGTCAAATAATCAGCATACCTCGTTGGGAAAAAGTCAATGGGTGGAAAGAATGACAAACTTTAGCATATGAAAACATCATTAGCAATAAAATTTGCAGTAAAATCAGTCTTTTAGTCGTTGAAGATGACTTTGTTTCTTTACTACTTCCCCTGCTATTATTGGTGGGGTTTTTACATATTACAACATCCTAACAAGGAGATAATGCAATGAAAAATAGACTAAAGAATTAGGTTATATCACTGTTATACCCCTCTAGTAAAACTGTCCCGTCAAAGATACAACATTGACGAGCATCAAAAAAAGAGGTATACATCCATTTATGGCAACATAAGTTATCTTCCTGAACCATCACTAACCTTACCGGGAAATCGCTGATCAACTTGATGCATAAATGGCAACTTGAAAGATGTCAAACCAAACTTACTGAATTTTGTTTCTGCTTTGTTGTCTTATACGCCGCATTTAATGAGTAGACGAACAGCATCCTGCCTACATGTACACCATGCACATTCCAAAGCTAAAACCCTAAGTATGGAACGTGCTATAAACCTTGATCGGTCTCTATTTTATACCATAGAAAAGATACAGACTCTAAAATGGATTATGGTTACATTGCCTGGGAATTCATTTAATCTGTACATCCTCCTTTCACTAGAACTAATCAATTCTTCCGCAAGAAGCTAGGATGAGAAGACACTTTTAACTTCCATAATAGTGGTTTAGCCCCACTATACACGACCATTAATTGATAATAATCAGTGTTCTTTGTCTCCAATCTTCTTGTTCAGGCATGACACAAGATATTTGCCCTTAATTGTAGGTTAGAAACCAGTTAAGGCTTTTCTTAGCTCAACTGCTACTCATCATAGGGTTGCAGTAGTTCTTATAGAGGAGTAAATATTGCTTCTTAAGAAGAAATAGTACCTGCCAATACTAGAGGCAATCTGCATTCCAACCCTTGAAATTAAAAGAAGGGGTGGGGGAAGCTACAGGTTTTTTTATGCCAATTTCCGTAGACTGAAGCACAAATCTAGGGAGACAAGATTAAGCTTTAATTGTATGGAAACAAGTATATTTAAATTGATAACTGCACTAATGTCATTGCATAGAGAAACAGGTTACTGCAAATGGAAAAACAAGTTACCTATTGCCCTAGACATGGCGAGAATTCCTTGAACTCGTGGACAATCTGCAAAAACAACTCGGCCTCCACATGCCTCTATTCTAGCACGCTCGTCTTGTCTGTCCGGCTGCAGCAGAAAGTCAACTTACTTTTAATGAGGAAAATCATTTTTTACATGGTAATATAAATGTTCTCTATGTCTATCACTGAAGCAAAAAATAATTGGCTACCCCACACCTACATTTGGAACTTCAACAGGAGAATACAAGCAGTAAATCCGACATGCTCAACCATCAACTAAGAAACCTCTAATTACATTTACAGCTTTTGATACATGCTCTACTTAGTTGCACTACCTATTTAGCGTGCTCTATGATTAAAAAACCAAAAAAGAACGTAGATTTGAGTACTTAAAAGGAATAAGGCATGTTATAATTATATAATTGAACATTTACAACACTATGCAGCACTAATGCACATCTGTGACTATGCACTTTCGCTTGATTTAGTACTTAAAAGGACAAAAATGAGTTGTACTTAAATGATCCGAGTAATTCCATGTAATGTGCATTGAAATAATGTGATATATGACTTCACATATAAGAGTACTTTTAGAGAAAGGCTCAGAAAGGAGTAGGCAAAAGAAGAAAGAAAGAAAGAAAGGACAAGCAGTTGAAGTTTTTGTGTATTCCATTCTTATAAAACTCTTAATATGCATTTACAGATTTAAGAAAAATCATACTGTGCGATTGGCTTGATTTAGGACAACTTAAGAGTACCACGGTGAGTTGTACGCTTAAGTTTTGAACAATTGTATTCTATGTGTGTGCATTTATAAAATGTGATATATGAGTGTTATTCAGAGAGAAAGAAGTATGCAAAAGAAAGAAAGGACAGTAAAAGAGTTTTTTTAATTTCATTCTTATGAGAGTGCGGTAAAATCGTAGTTTTCTCTACTTAAGAAATGAGATGTTAACTGAAGAGAAGAATACTAATAAGTAACAAAATATAGTAGCAGCTCTACTTACAATCACGTTCTCTTTAATTTGAAAAAATACAGGCTGAACACTAACCTAATGGTTTAAGTGTGAGCGTGTGATAGAAATTCATTTTTAGATGCATTAGCAGTAAGTCATTAACCTCAATAAATTCCAATAAGTAGAAGTAACCTCAATTAACGTACATATGGTAATACAGACGGGGAAGTTGTAAATAAAATGCCATAGTTTTTTATACCGATATGTACATAAGAACCTACTAAAATCTCAAAAAATATTAGATTTAAACTCATAGTTTTAATGGTAAAATGAGTTTAGTACTAAGAATCTTGAAGGGTTAAACCCATTATGTTTAAATGTGATATGATACTATAATCAAAGAGCACAGATTTACAATTTAGTAGGAGAAATATTACCCCAAAATATATATACTCCTGTTGACGTGAAACCTAGCTCAATTAAATATGTTTTATCTTGCTATACAAGGGTCGAGGGAGCTTCTTTCTCGTTTATGTTGTAAAAAACATGTTAGAGAATATTTAATAAATTAATAATTAAAAACTTTAACGAAGTACAATTTAAAGCGTATAAAATTAAAGGTTCATGTACTTTGACAGCCTGTGGCCCTGGGGCTGACATTTTGGGTTCAGAATAATTTCCTATCATGTGCGAGCTGAAACATTTTAAAATACTTTCTGCCCTATAAAATGAGACGTAATATAATACGTACCTTATGATCAAAAGAAAGAGGGACGGCCCTTCCACCACGGCTAAGGACGGCGCGTGAGTCACCACAGTTGGCTACAATTATAGTTTCCTCCGTCACGACTGCCATCACAGCGGTGGAGCCCGCCATACCCAAGGTGTTGGGTGGGCAGCCGCATGGGGTACCTGTACCACACTCGCAGCAAGTGACTGAAGCCATCTCGTTTATCCTAAAGAAACATCGCCGCAGCACTCTTTTCCATGCCTCCGTAACCCTCTGCTTTTCCAATCGTTCTAGTTTTCCCCGGCCGCCGCCGCCGCCGCTCATGTCTACGGTTGTTCGCACCAGTATTAGCTCTTCATGTAGTATCAAGTACAGCCTATCTCTACATAGGGCAGCTACCTGCATCAACAATTATTGTTAGCTGCATTCGCTAGCACGGTAATCTTTAATTTATTTCTTAAAAAAGTTACTTATATATTCTTTATTCGCTCCACTTCTTTAAATTTGGAACAATCATTTCTTTATTTTATTTTTTTCACGTTTCCTTATTTTAACTTACTTTAGGCGATAGAATTTTTTAAGAGGCCTAACTAAGTCCCACCAATTACTAGTACGGTATGTTACTTTTAGGTAATCAAGAGTCAAACTTGAACATTTATCAATTTTGTTTAAATAACATTAGTACTAGTTTTCTTAAAAAATAATTAATCTACAGTTTTGTATTGAAATCGGTCAATTTGACTTTGAAAATGATCAAGTGAAGTGAAAATGGTCAAAGAAGAAAAGTGAATGATAAAACAGTAGGGGGTGGGGTTTACATGAGGTCCACCATGTCCATCGTAAACAGCAAAGAAATCAATGGGTCGGCCGCGACTGAGATTGGGGGAGCAAAGATTGGGTCTAACTGAAATTGCATCTTCCATTGAATGCTGCCTTCCGGGTATAGAAATTGCTCCAACCAACGGCGCAGGCGCTACTGGCGCGTTAGATGATGTTGACGAATTAGGATCAGCCATATCTACGAAACTAATTCCCACACAAGCGTCTCAGATTTCTTACAAGAAGATGACTAGGAAGAATTAATCATAAATCTTTCGCCTGCATTCCTAAGGGGAATCGCCATCGATATCGCTGAAACAATGGCATTTATAGGAGGCGTGAAACAACTCTTGCTCGGTGTGTAGTGTACTGTATTTTTGTAATCTGTGGCAGGAACTCGTGAAGGATTGACTCGAAACGTATGATACATGTGTGTATGCGTGTAAGTATATATCTGGATTTTGTTTGTTTGCATCTGTAATCTGATTTGTCTATCTAATAAAATCTCAAGGTTCGGTGATGAGGCGGAGAATGGTTTTGAAATGGCAGTGAGGGCGAAGGAGGTTAGGGTTTGGTGCTATTTTTTCAAGATGCAGCTGAGTCACGAAAATGACGTTTCACTTTTCAACTAGTTTTCTCTACCCTAGTCAAATTTCTCCCCTTAGCACGATATATGAGTTAATTTCTCGTCTTGAGACGTGTCCAAAATCTCTTGACATGTGGGCCTCAACTTCCGAATGTTGTCAAGGTGGGACCCATTCTCCTAGTAAACAAGCTGAGCAGCAGGGGGGCCTCATTTGAGACAGAACCTGGGGTTTGGTTTTTTTGGAAGTAGGACGGAAATAATTGTAAAAAAAAAAGAGTGACATATATATGTATATCACTCTTTTAAAGAGCGCTATACTTTAACGGAGTTTTGGCCGTTAAAGTATAACGTTCTTTAAAAGAGCGCTATATATATATATATATATATATATATATATATATATATATATATATATATATATATATATATATAACGCCAATGTAAACCGCGTTATACTTGTTTGTGGGCCCACCAATAAGTCTCATGCGTTTAACTGACATAACAATAATTCAAATGGGTATAACGCCCTTTAAAAGAGCGCTATACCTCAAAAAATTCAGCCCCTCGAGCTAGGCATTGCCTTATTTAAAGGCATTAGGATTTTACAAAAATTCGTTCAAAAAATATTCTAACTCTCGTTCAAACTTTTCTTCTTGTTAAATTCTCAAGCATTTTTTCATAATGTCTGAAGAGCGAAAAATAAGGGTTTCATTATATTGGGAGAGGACACACCCTTCCCTCGTGAGGATGGTGATGAGGAGGAAGAGAATGAAGAACCTGATTTGACGAGGAAGTATGCTCCACTCCCCGTTAAACCAAGAGTGTACGAGTCCCAAGGGTCGTTTCATTCAAGGAAGATTCTCTACCTTGATAATTTGCCAAGTATGCCGGATGTGGACGCCCTCATAGGGATTTTGATGAAATTCGGACAGCAATGTGGGATGATTTTAGACCAACGGTGCTGGCAAAGGGCATGCTTTTTCCTGATAAAGCGCGCCTAAGCAGGGCAGCGAAAATGTATAACATAAAAGAGTGTCGTGAGATGACGGTATGGGAGTCAACTACGGAGGTATATAAGGTTATTCGCCGCAGATGGTTTATGGGTTGTCATTGGATGTTGCGTGCGACCAAGAAGAACACATGTCTGTGGAAAGTGGGTAAATACATTCCCACCCACATATGTGAAATGGATACATTCAATGAGAATCACTACAACTTGGATATTGACTTGATTTCTCTTGTCCTTATTCCACACCTTGAAGCGTCCATAAGGTATAAAATCAAAGAGTGCATTACATCAGTCCACTAGGAATATGGCCATACCATTACCAAAAGAAAGGCATTTCTCGGGCGTAAACGTGCGTTTGAAATTATTTATTGTAATTGGGATAAGTAATTTGCAGCTCTACCCAGGTACATGGCCGCACTGCAACACTTTAACCCCGGGACGGCTGTTGAATGGAAGCTTGAGCGGAGTGCGGGAAAACCAGAATATATATTCAATTACGTGTTCTGGGCATTTAAACCAACAATTGATGATTTTCCGCATTGCCAACCGATAATATCCATAGACAGCACTCATGTCTATGGAAAGTATGATATCAAGTTGTTGATAACCATTGCAGTAGATGCTAATGGACAAATATTTCCTCTAGTTTTTGCTATTTGTGCCAATGAAAGCCAAGAGACATGGACGTTGTTTCTGAACCATTTAAAGAGCACATTGTCAAACAACGTTACGGTATTTGTCTAATATCTGATCTGCATGGTGGTATCTTAAGTTCTGTATAGAACTTGCCTGCATGGCAAGAACCTTATGCCTACCACCGTTACTGTGTAAGGCACTTGAAGGCCAATTTCCAGAAGGCACATCCCAACAAGGATCTGCATGATTTGATGTAGATGGCAGCAACAGACCACCAAGAGCATAAATTCCGGAGGCACATTGTCACAACCCAAATTCCCAACCTTAGGTATCGTGATGGCGCCTAACACCACACTTGCTAGGCAAGCCAATGTTAGAGTTCGCTTAACTATTTCCTTTAATTAACCATTTAAACAGAATAAAATAATTTTAAATTAAACTTGATCTAATGGCTTTCAATAAATAATTCAAATATAAAATAATAAATAACCCGTTAAACCGAGCCACGAACTAATTATATAAATAAATCTAGAACTACCCCAGAGTCTGGTGTCACAATTCACGAACTACTAAAGAATATTACAAATACTGGGCTGAAAGAAATAGTACAACTGTCCTGAATATAATAAAACAGTTTTATAAAAAATAGAAGAAGACTCTCGGGATGTGCGAATGCCGGCAGATATACCTCTTGTCTCCGAGTAACTGAATAGCCGCTCTAAATATCTCTACAGCTGGCCGGAACCTGGATCTGCACAAAAGAGTGTAGAGTGTAGTATCAGTACAACCGACCCCATGTACTGAGTAAGTGCCGAGCCTAACCTCGACGAATTAGTGACGAGGCTACGGCGGGGCATCAAAAATATAACCTGTGATAATAATATATAAAGCAAGAAGGAAATCTAAATAAATAATTAAGTACTGCAACAACAATAAAATACTCAGCTACCTTTTTCCAGGTCTCAGCTATAACCAATTCTCAAATAAATTTCCAAGTTCCCAAACTTTAACTTTAAATAAAAGTAGTGCCAAAATTTGAAGAATAATAAGATAAACATTTAAGCTTTTCAAATCTTTATTTTCTTTAAAAATCAGTAAAAATATAAATATCCTCCCTTATCGCTCCTTGTTGCGGCGTGCAACCGGCTCCCACCTGTCCACCCTTATTGCTCCTCCTTAAATATATCACCTTTATTACTCCTGTTGCGGCGTACAACCCGATCCCACCTGTCCACCCTTATCATTCCTTGTTGCGGCGTGCAACCCGCTCCCACCAGACATCTCATATCAATTTATTCATGAATTTCACAATTTAGGCCAAGCCTTTCACAATATTTTTGTCTCAATAATTATAAATAAGGAACTGTATTTTTCTCATAAACATCATCAATAACTTCTCAACCATGAAACCAACAGGAAATATATATATATATATATATATATATATATATATATCTCGTAAAAACAATGCCAAACCGCTCAACCGTTTTATGCCACAAGGGAACCGGCCAAAATAACCAATACTCTTTCCAAAATAACCACAACAATATTTGACAACAAAATAATAAGGACAAGTAATCATAGAAACAAAAATGAACATAGAACGATTAAGAAAAGAATCAATTAAATTGGGAACGGGAAAGGGATCATGTTTAACAGACCATTTGGTGGTGCATAGATATTCGTCACCTCACCTATACACCGCACACATGCAAATTCACATAGCAAATAAGTGGGGATTCTTATTCCCTCAAGTTAAAGTTAGACCAAACACTTACCTCGATTTCGTAGGCCACTCACTGCTCAATTATAGTTTTTTCTTTAATTTAGAATCTTGCTCTAACTTGCTCGAATCTAATCATAATTAACTCAATATCATCAAGTAATTCTAAAGGAACTAACTTTATTGAAAAACATAATTTTTCCTAAGTTTTCTCAAAAAAAGTGAAAACCCGACCTCGGGCCCGCTTGGTCTAAACTCGGGGTTCGGACCAAATTACGTTCACCCATTCACCCAAATATACTATTATTTTTGAAATACGACCTCTATTCGATGTAAAAATTTGATTTTTACAAAATTCCCTAATTTTACCAAAACCCTCAATTTTTACCATGAAAATTCTTAGTTTTTGCTTTAAAAGTGATGAAGAACAGTAAGGAATTTAAAGAACAAAGTTTAGAATTGATTACCAATACTTTGGGGATGAACCTTGGTGAAGAAAATCGTCTCTAGGGCTTGGTAGTTCGAAAAATGGTTCAAAAATAGATTTTGTCCGTGTTTAACAGTGTATTTATATGACTGGGCCAGCCTTCAATGCAATCGCAGAAGAAGGGATGCGATCGCATAGAATAAAAAAATACTCCCTGAAATTTTCACTATGCGATCGCGGAAGAATTTATGCGATCGCATAGAATAAAAAAATACTCCCTGAAATTTTCACTATGCGATCGCGGAAGAATTTATGCGATCGCATAGAACAAAAGTTGTCCCCCAGCAAATTAACACTATACGATCGCGGATATAGCTATGCGATCGCGTAGAACAAAAAAAGACCCCCACGATCTACACTATGCAATCGCGGAGAAGGTTATGCGATCGCGTAGCACTAATTTACTAGGCACCAGAAAATAGAAAACCAACAATTTTTCTTAAGTTCAAAATATCCCGTGGCCTATCCGAAACTCACCCGAGCCCTCGGGGCTCTAAACCAACCATGCACGCAAGTCTAATAACATCATACGGACTTGTTCGTGTGATCAAATCTTGAAAATAACACGTAAAACTATGAATTAAACCTCAAAACTCATCATTTTCATCAAGAACTCTTATAGTTCATAACTTTTCAACCGGACGTCCGAATCACGTCAACCGAACTCCGTTTTTTATCAAATTTCACAGTTAACCTTTAAACATCATAAAAAACCTGTACTGGGCTCCAGAACAAATTTCACAGTTAACCTTTAAACATCATAAAAAACCTGTACTGGGCTCCAGAACCACAATACGGGACCAATACCAATAATTTCAAACATTAATTCTTTTCTTTATTTCATAAATATTTCAGCAAAATAATTTCTTTCAAAAATTGATTTCTAAGGCTTGGGACCTCGGAATTTATTTCCGGGCATACGCCCGAGGTCCATATTTTACTGCGGACTTCCCGGGATCGTCGGAACACGGATCCGGGTCCGTTTACTCAAAATGTTGACCGAAGTCAACTTTTATCCAATTTAAATTCTAGAAATCACTATTTCTCATATTTTCACATAAAAGCTTTCCGGTTTCACGCTCGGACTACGCACGCAAATTGATGTATTTAAAATTAGTCCTTTTAGGGCTATTAAGCCTAGAACGGAGTCTAAATTCATAAAATGGTCCCTTAGGTCATCACAATCTCCACCTCTAAAACAAACGTTCGTCCTCGAACGACCATAGAAATTTACCTGAATTGGCAAACAAGTGTGGATATCTATTCTGCATGTGCGACTTGGACTCCCAAGTAGCTGCCTCAACGGGTTGGCCTCTCCACTGACTCGAACTGAAGGATAACTTTTAGATCTCAACTGACGAACCTGCTGGTCTAAAATGGCTACCAGCTCCTCCTCATAAGTCAAGTCTTTGTCCAATTGGACAGAGCTGAAATCTAACACGTGGGGCGGGTCACCATGATATTTCCGGAGCATAGACACATGGAATACCGGATGAACTGAGGATAACCCTGGAGGCAATGCAAGTCTATAAGCTACTTCCCCCACTCTATCAAGAATCTCAAACGGCCCGATATACCTAGGGCTCAACTTACCCTTCTTCTCAAATCTCATAACACTCTTCATGGGCGACATTTGAAGCAATGCTCTCTCTCCAACCATGAATGCCACATCACGAACCTTACGACCGGCATAACTCTTTTGCCTAGACTGAGCTGCACGGAGTCTCACCTGAATAATATTGACCTTATCTAAGGCCTCCTGAACTAAGTCTGTACCCAAAAACCGAGCCTCTCCCGGCTCAAACCATCCAACTGGCGATCTGCATCGTCTACCATATAACGCCTCATAAGGAGTCATCTGAATTCTCGACTGATAACTATTATTATAAGCAAACTCTGCTAACGGCAAGAACTGACCCCATGAACCTCGAAAGTCAATAACACAAGCGCGGAGAATATCCTCTAATATCTGAATGGTACGCTCGGACTGCCTGTCAGTTTGAGGGTGAAATGTTGTACTCAGCTCTACTCGGGTGCCCAACTCACGCTGAACAGTTCTCCAAAAGTGCGAAGTAAACTGCATACCCCGATCGAAAATGATATACACCAGCACACCATGAAGGCGAACAATCTCCCAGATATATAACTCAGCCAACCGCTCTGAAGTATAAGTACTTGCCACAAGAATGAAATGTGCTGATTTAGTCAGCCTATCTATAATAATCCAAACTGCATCAAATTTCCTCTGAGTCCGTGGAAGCCCAACAACGAAGTCCATAGTGATACGCTCTCACTTCCGCTCAGGAATCTCTATCTGCTGAAGCAATCCACTATGTCTCTGATGTTCATATTTTACCTGCTGAAAATTTAAGTAACGAGCCACATACGCCACAATGTCCTTTTTCATCCTTTTCCACCAATAATGTTGCCTAAAATCTTGGTACATTTTAGCTGCACCTGGGTGAATAGAATACTTAGAAATGTGAGCCTCCTCAAGGATCAACTCACGAAGGCCATCAACATTAGGCACACATAAACGACCCTGCATCCTCAAAACACCATCATCTCTAACTGTAACCTGCTTGGAATCACCGTGCCGAACTGTGTCCCTAAGGACCGCCAAATGTGGGTCATCATCCTGCCGCTCCCGGATACGGTCAATTAGAGAAGACCGAGCAATTGTACAAGCTAGAACACTGCTGGGCGAAATATCCAACCTCACAAACTGATTAGCCAACGTCTGAATGTCTGCAGCCAACAGTCTCTCACTAGCTGGAATATACACAAGGCTGCCCATGCTTGCCGTCTTTCTACTCAATGCATCGGCCACCACATTGGCCTTCCCTGGGTGATACAATATAGTGACATCATAATCTTTTAGAAACTCTAACCATCTTCGCTGCCTCAAATTTAGATCTTTCTGCTTGAATAAGTACTGGAGGCTGCGATGGTCAGTAAAAATTTCACACGGCACGCCATAAAGACAATGCCTCCAAAATTTTAAAGCATGCACAATGGCTGCCAACTCTAAGTCATAAACAAGGTAATTCTTCTCATGGACTTTCAACTGACGATAGGCATACGCAACCACCCTGCCATCCTGCATCAATACTGCTCCAAGTCCAACTCTAGAAACATCACAATACACCGTGAAAGAACCCGAATATGATGGTAATACCAACACCGAAGCTGTAGTCAAGGATGTCTTGAGCTTCTGAAAGCTCGCCTCACACTCATATGAACATTTAAATGGGGCACCTTTCTGAGTCAATTTAGTCATTGGGGCTGCTATGGACGAGAACCCCTTCACAAAACGATGATTATAACCCGCCAAACCTAAGAAACTCCTAATTTCCGTAGTTGTAGTGGGTTTAGGAGAGTTCTTGACTGCCTCTATCTTCTTAGGATCAACCTGAATACCCTCCACTGATACAATATGACCCAAAAGGCTACTGAATCTAACCAGAACTCACATTTTGAAAACTTGGCATACAACTGATTATCTATCAAAGTCTGGAGTGCTATACGAAGATGTTACTCATGCTCTTCCCGACTGCGGGAGTATATAAGAATGTCATCAATAAACACGATCACGAAAAGAGTCCATATGGGGCTTGAAAATCTGATTCATTAAGTCCATAAAGGCTGCTGGATCATTAGTCAGCCCAAAAGACATAACCAAAAATTCATAATGCACATAACTCATCGGAAAGGTTGTCTTAGGAATATCGGACGCCCTAATCTTCAGCTGATGATAGCCTGACCTCAAGTCAATTTTTGAAAATACTCTATCACCTTGAAGCTGATCAAATAGGTCATCAATTCTCGGCAACGGATATTTATTCTTGATAGTAACTTTATTCAGCTGCCGATAATCTATACACATTCTCATCGACCAATCTTTCTTCTTTACAAACAAAACCGGTGCACCCCAAGGTAAGACACTGGATCTTATGAAACCCTTACTTAGCAAGTCTTGCAACTGTTCTTTTAGTCCTTTCAATTATGGTGGGGCCATCCGATATGGAGGAATGGAAATGGGCTGAGAGCCCGGAGCCACATCAATACAGAAATCAATACCCCTGTCGGGTGGCATACCCGGCAGGTCTACAGGGAATACCTTAGGAAAATCACGCACGATAGGAACTGACTCTATAGAAGAAACCTCGGCATCAGAATCACGAATAATTCTCCACCATGCGGCGAGCCTTGTCATATGAAATTACCCAGCTGGGAGAATTACTAGGGGTCCCTTTCCATTCTAATCGAGGCAACCCCGGCAATGCTAAGGTAACTGTCTTGGCGTGACAGTCTAAGATGGCATAATAGGGCGACAACCAATCCATGCCCAATATAACATCAAAATCAACCATGTCTAGAAGTAAAAGATCCACACTAGTTCCAAGAATTTCTATGACTACCACGCACGAACGATATACTCGATCTACCACGATAGCATCCCCCACCGGTGTAGACAAAGAAACAAGAACACTCAAGGGATTACGGGGCACATTCAAATACGAGGCAAAATAGGATGAAACATATGAGTAAGTAGACCCCGTATCAAACAAAACTGAAGCAACTCTATCACAAACTGAAATGATACCTGTAATAATAGCGTCGGAGGACTCTACCTCTGGCATGGCTAGAAATGCATATAGTCGGGGCTGGGCCCTACCACCCTGTACTGCATCACCAGGAGGACCCCTGACATGTGGCCCTCCACCTCTAATGGGTTGGCCACCACCTCTAGCGGGCTGGCCGCCACCTCAAGTATGCTAACCTCCACCTATAACATTCTGAACTCTACCTCTGACTACCTTACCCCTACCCCTGGCTGGCTAGGCCAGTGGTGCTGCAGCTGGTGCCGGAACTATGGCACTGAGAATTCTACTACTGAGGCTGATTACCCAAGAATTTCGGACAAGACCTCCGAGTGTTCCCATACTCACTACACTCATAACAACCATCTTGATAATGAGGCTGACCCTGACGAACTAGCTGACCATGATAATAACTCTGAAGAGGAGATGCTCTGATCGGGGCTGACTGCTCAGGATAAGGCAAGTAAGATCCACGACCTCCTGAAGCACCATGGGACGTCTAAAGTGCTGAATTAAATGGCCTGGAAGAATGGCCTCTACTCTGAGTATCTCCGCCCCCAAACAAGGCACCGCTGAATCTACCGGAATGGCGAGGTCTTTTGTCTGACCCCTGACCTCCCATCCCAAGAACTGACTCAACCCTCCTAGATATATTAGCAGTATCCTGAAGAGAAATCTCGATCCCTGTCTCCTTGGCCATCTGCAACCTGATGGGCTAAGAAAGGCCATCAATAAACTGTCTGACCCTCTCCCTCTCCCTCTCTATGGGCAATAAAAGAATGGCATGTCTAGCCAAATCCACGAAACGAGTCTCATATTGGGTCACTGTCATGCTGCCCTACTGAAGTCGCTCAAACTAACGACGCTTATCATCTCGAGTAGTAACAGGCAAGAACTTCTCCAAAAAGAGATGAGAGAACTGATCCCAAGTCAGACTGGTCTAGTCAACAGAAAATCCCTCCACCATTTCTTGGCGTAATCAGTCATCTGAAAAGCAGCAAAGTCGACCTCATTGGTCTCCAAAATACCCATATTTCACGACACCTCATGACAAATATCCAGATATTCCTAAGGATCCTATGAAGTAGCAACACTGAAGTGAATAGGAAATAACTTAATGAACATGTCCAATTTCCATAAAGCATCGGTAGACATAGCTACACCATTAACGGGCTGCACTGCTGCAACTGGCTGAATTACCCCAACGGGATTGGCTATTGGGGTCTGAACCTGAGGAGTAGTCCGGACTGGAGTGTGGGTGGCAGGAGTCTGGACCCCGCCTCCAGCCTGAGATACGACTGCAACAACAGGGAATGTGCCCGTTTGGGCCACACTCTCCATCAAGCCCACTAAACGGACCAAAGCATCCTGAAGAATCAGGGTTGCAATAAACCCCTCGGGAACCTGAGTTGGTCCTGCTGGAACAGTCTGAGCCGGAACCCCCTCATCAATCTCAATCTGGGGTTCCGCAGCTGGGCCTGCTGCCTGAGCAGTGGGCTGAGTCCTGCCCCTGCCTCGGCCTCTGGCGCAGCCTCGGCCTCTGCCCCTAGTAGGAGCTGCTGCTACTGGAGGACTGAAATGCTGGTCAGCGGAAGATGAAGCACGTGTTCTCACCATTTGCGAGAGAATAGAAAAATCTAATCAGTATTTGTGATACAAGAATCGCACGATAGAGTAGAAATAAAAATGGAGTTGTTTCCTAACTCAGTAGCCTCTGAAAGATAAGTACAGACGTCTCCGTACCGGTCCTTCAGACTCTACTAAGCTTGTTCGTGAATTGTGAGACCTAAGCAACTTAGTGCTCTGATACCAACTTGTCACGACCCAAATTCTCACCCTTAGGGATCGTGATGGCGCCTAACACCACACTTGCTAGGCAAGCCAATGTTAGAGTTCGCTTAACTATTTCCTTTAATTAACCATTTAAACAGAATAAAATAATTTTAAATTAAAATTGATCTAATGGCTTTCAATAAATAATTCCAAATATAAAATAATAAACAATCCGTTAAACCGAGCCACGAACTAATTATAAAAATAAATCTAGAACTACCCCAGAATCTGGTGTCACAATTCACGAACTACTAAAGAATACTACAAATACTGGGCTGAAAGAAATAGTACAACTATATAATAAAACAGTTTTATATAAAAAATAGGAGAAGACTCTCGGGATCTGCGAACACTGGCAGATATACCTCGTGTCTCCGAGTAACTGAATAGCCGCTCTAAATATCTCTACAGCTGGCCGGAACCTGGATCTGCACAAAAGAGTGCAGAGTGTAGTATCAGTACAACCGACCCCATGTACTGAGTAAGTGCCGAGCCTAACCTCGACGAAGTAGTGACGAGGCTACGGTGGGGCATTAACAATATAACCTGTGACAATAATATATAAAGCAAGAAGAAAATTTAAACAAATAATTAAGTACTGCAACAACAATAAAATACTCAGCTGCCTTTTTCCAGGTCTCAGCTATAACAAATTCTCAAATGAATTCCTATGTTTCCAAACTTTAACTTTAAATAAAAGTAGTGCCAAAATATGAAGAATAGTAAGATAAACATTTAAGCTTTTCAAATCTTTATTTTCTATAAAAATCAGTAAAAATATAAATGTCCTCACTTATCGCTCCTTGTTGTGTCGTGCAACCCGCTCCCACCTGTCCACCCTTATTGCTCCTCCCTAAATATATCACCCTTATTACTCCTGTTGCGGCATGCAACCCGATCCCACCTATCCACCCTTATCACTCCTTGTTGCGGCGTGCAACCCGCTCCCACCAGACATCTCATATCAATTTATTCATGAATTTCACAATTTAGGCCAAGCCTTTCACAATATTTTTGTCCCAACAATTAAAAATTAGAAAATGTATTTTTCTCATAAACATCATCAATAACTTCTCAACCATGAAACCACTAGGAAATATATATATAT
>ML419913.1:53911-72375 GCA_005239525.1 Nicotiana knightiana | reverse complement strand
AATTCCATTGGTCTAATTTGGGACCTTAGGATAGATTTTTACTCTATCTGACAAACATATCAAGATAAAGAATAGGAAAGGGTCCTTAGATGCGGATATAGCTATGCGATCGCATAGAACAAAAAAAATACCCCCACAATCTACACTATGCGATCGTGGAGAAGGCTATGCAATCGCGTAGCACTAATTTACTGGGCACCAAAAAATAGAAAACCAGCAATTTTTCTTAAGTTCAAAACATCTCGTGGCCTATCCGAAACTCATCCGAGCCCTCGAGGCTCTAAACCAACCATGCACTCAAGTCTAATAACATCATACAAACTTGCTCGTATGATCAAATCATGAAAATAACACGTAAAACTATGAATTAGACCTCAAAACTCATCATTTTCATCAAGAACTCTTATAGTTCATAACTTTTCAACCGGACGTCCGAATCACGTCAACCGAACTCCGTTTTTCACCAAATTTCACAGTTAACCTTTAAACATCATTACAAACCTGTACCGGGCTCCAGGACCAGATTACGATCCCGATACCAATAATTTCAAACATTAATTCTTTTCTTTATTTCATAAATATTTCAGCAAAATAATTTCTTTCAAAAATTAATTTCTAAGGCTTGGGACCTCAGAATTTATTTCCGGGCATACACCCGAGTCCCATATTTTATTGCGGACCTCCCGGGATCGTCAGAACACGGATTCGGGTCCGTTTACTCAAAATGTTGACCAAAGTCAACTTTTATTTAATTTAAATTCTAGAAATCACTATTTCTCATATTTTCACATAAAAGCTTTCCGATTTCACGCCCGGACTATGTACACAAATCGAGGTATTTAAAATTAGTCTTTTTAAGTCTATTAAGCCTAGAACGGAGTCTAAATTCATAAAATGGCTCCTTGGGTCATCACATACATGGAATCTATCAGGCAGGAAGATGAGAGAGCCTATCATTGGTTGATGCGACGTGAGGTTAAAAAATGGACTTTGCATGCGGATGGTGGAAGAAGATGGTTAATTCTGACTACGAACGAGTCAAAATCTTTCAACGGGTTATTAAAGTCGGCAAGAGGATTGCCTGTCACTGCCATGGTGCGGATGTCGTTCAAGCAGATGGCACATAGGTTTGTTGAAAGGGTTGCAGCTGCAATTCCATTTATGGAAAGAGGTGTTGAATTTAAGCCACTGCCGATGAAGAGATTTGAGAAATATAGGCGGCGAGCATATTGGCGTTCATTTTTGTAGTATGATCACGATAGAAATATTTTTGAAGTTCGCACCGCTATCTATCAAAACCGGGGGAATAATGTACATACCATAAATGAATCTAGAAGGTTGTGATCTTGTGGGAAATGGTCCATCTACCACATGTCGTGCTCACATGCCATCAGTTGCTTTTAATATGTTGGTTTAGGGCCAACCAACTGCGTTGATAAATGATATAGTGTTGCTGCTTACTTAAACACCTATACTGGGCAGTTGCAGCCAGTGGGTGCTGAGCATTATTGGCCGCTGGAACCATTTAAAATGGTGTGTAACAAGGACTACTTGCATCGAATACAGGTGCAGAAGAGAACGCGTATACAGAACCAAATGGATGTTAGCGATACTGTTTATGCGCGCAAATGTGGTATATTCTCGCAAATAGGACACGACCATAAAAAATTTCCTTCGGTTGGTTTGGGTGGTAGTGGTAATCAATCTATGTGGCGGTGGTAATCAAGCTCGTGGTGGGTGTTCTTCTAATGTGCCCAACTATCAATGAGTTTATGTTGTAATAAGTAGCTGTTTTGTTTATGTTGGAAGATGTATCAAATAAAATTATGTTTCAAGTTGTTAAATCTTGTTGATATTTAACATTTTCCAGTTGAGTAAATTAATGCATTTCTCCCTCCCGTTCATGTAATCAAAAATAGTATTGGATTAAAAAATAAATTAATATGTGAATATATTTGATAAATATAGTTCAAAAATAGTTGAGTTAAAGGTAGATTTTTGATAAATATGTGAATAAATATAGCGCGGTTAAATACTACGTTATGTGAATATATATAGCGCGGTTAAATACTATGTTATGTGTATTGTCTTGTCGAACTGAAAAGCTGCCCCCCTGAGAAAAAGCTATTTTGTATCCGACATAATCTTTAACATGCAAAGCATAGTGTAACGACCCGGTCGTTCGTTCTGAGTATTTATAGCCCCATTTCCCCTATCTATGCTTATTTATGTGTTGTACAGCTGTGTTGAGTTATGTCGAGTTGGTAAATTTGGGTTCGGAGTAGTTTTGGAGTGAAATGATCATTTAGTTTCTTCGTTAGCAAGCTAAGTTAGAAAAGCCAACCGGAAGTTGACTTATGAGCAAAAAAAACTCGGATTTGTATTTTCATGATTCGGTTAGCCTCGCTGGGTGATTTTAGGCTTAGGAGTGTTCCAGAATGTAATTTGGAGGTCCGTGGTAGAATTAGGCTTGAATTGGCGAAAGTTAGAAATTTGGCAATTTTGGTCGGCAGTGGAAAATTAAGTATCGAGGTCGGAATGTAATTTCGGAAGTTGTAGTAGGTTCATAGTGTCATTTGTGACGTGTGTGCAAAATTTGAGGTCATTCGGACGTGGTTTGATAGGTTTCAGCGTCGTTGGTGAATTTTGGAAGTTTATAAGTTCTTAGGCTTGAATTCGAGGTTGATTTGGTGTTCCGATGTTATTTTGGGTGTTCCTGAGGTTCGACTAGGTTCGGGTAATGTAACGACCCGACCGGTCATTTTGATCTCTAGCGCGTCATTCAGCGGTTTGAAGTCATGAGCAACTTCATTTCAGGTGTTATGACTCGTGGGCATGGTCGGAGTTGAATTTCGAGAAGTTCGGAGTCAAATTGGAAAGAAAATTCTCATTTTAGAAGCCTTAAGTTGGAGAAATTGACTAAGATTGGAACTTTGAGTAAACGACCTCCGAATCGGGGTTTGAAGGTTCCTGTAGGTTCGTATGATGATTTCGGACTTGGGCGTATGTCCGGATCAGGTTTTGGATAACCCGGGAGCGTTTCGGCGTATATTGTGGAAGTTAGAATTTTAGAAGGATTTCATAAATTTGGGTTGGAAAGAATTTCAGAGTTATTGATGTCCGTTTGGGATTCCGAGCCGTAATAGCTTCGTATGGTGATTCTGGAGTTGGGAGCGCGATCAGAAGTGAATCCGGATGTCCGTAGGTCATTTTGAAATCATTTGGCTAAATTTGGGGTCAATCGGACGTGATTTGATAGGTTTCGGCCTCGGAGGTGGAAGTTTGAAATTTCAAGTTCATAAAGTTTGGATTTGGGGTGCGATTCGTGGTTTCGACGTTGTTTGATGTGATTTGAGGCCTCGAGCGGGCCGCATTATTTTTTGGAACTTGGTTGCATGTTCGGGTTGGGCCTCAGGGGCCTTGGGTGTTAACCGGACGAGCCTCGGACCAAGTTTGAACTTGGAGAGCATAAGCGGAAGCTCCCAGCTTCTGGTGTGATCGCGCCTGCGCATGGATGGCCGCAGGTGCGAGCTCATGGATGCGGGGAACGAGTCGCAGAAGCAAAAAGTCATGGGCTGGCCAGACACCACGGGCGCGAAGAATTGGCTGCGGGTGCGAAGACTGCAGGCGCGAAGGTTTTTCCGCAAGCGCAGACAACGCAGGCGCGAAGATCGCTGGGCAGTGAGTGTTTAAAGCGGGGGTGTGAGCATTTTGCTCATTTCTTCATTCTTGGGAGATTTTTGGAGCTTCTTGAGAGGGATATTAACCTAGCGAATTGGAGGTAAGTCAATCCCACCTATTGCAAGTTAATTACTTGGATTATGTCTAGATTTTAACATGGAAAATCATGAAAAATTGTGGAAAAGTTGGAAATTTTGAAGAAAAACCTAGAATTTTCATTCTTGGATTTTTGACCACGAATTGAGCATGAAATTAGAGAAAATTGTATATTTGAGTTAGCAAGGCTATGGGTAATCATTATCTTCGAAAAATTTCGGAATCCGGGCACGTGGGCCCGAGGACATTTTGCTGAATTCCTTGATCGAAGTTGGGAATTTATATAATTTGAATATTTGCAAATATTAGAGTATATTTTCATTGGTTTATCGTTATTTGGATAGTTTTGGGGCATTGTGCGTCCATTGGAGTCGTCGGAAGGGCTTGGAAGCCGGTTATGGAATTTTGGAGCGAGGTAAGTCTCCTTTCTAACTTTGTGAGAGGGAATTGTCCCCCTAGGTGAACTAATTAAATATGTGCAGCTATCTGCGGGGGCTACGTACGCACGAGGTGACGGGAGTCTGTGCGTAGCTACTATTATGCTTATGCCTGGGTAGTCTAGGACCCACTAACATGTCTTACGTGTTGTACATGTGATCCTGCCAATAATATTAGACTGGTAATGCTATTGAATTTGGTAATTTATTTCCTAAGAAGGCTAGAGTGTACCTTTCTTAATCATTTAGAAAGAGAATTGATTTCCTCCGTGGATAATTGCATTCCTGTAAGGTTTTATTATTGAATATTTTTAAACTTGGCAAATGAATTTCGAGAAAAGATTTAAATACTATATTTGTGACTTTTAAAAGAGAAATTTGTCATTTACTTGAGTATTTGTTTTCTCGATGTAGTCGGGGTGGACTGTTTGATTTTGCATGACTGTGTGTGACCGCTTCGCAATTTATATTCTGAGAGCGGAGTGTGATTTCCCCCACTCTCATGGGATCAGGCCATACGCCAAGGCGGATTGAAAGATGCACTTATGGTTCAGGCCGTTCGACCCTCGACAGTGCATAGATATGATTATTTTATGGCAAATATTTACTTATGGTTCGGGCCGTTCGACCCTCGGCAGTGCATAGATATGATTATCTTATGGAAAAGATGCACTTATGATTCGGGCCGTTCGACCCTTGATAGTGCAATATGATTATTATGATGGCTCAGGCTATTTGTCCTTATCCCATATGCGCATGCTAAACTGTTAATGATTTCATGGACTGTTTAGTTAGGATATTTGGGGGAAAAATGAAGAAGTAACTGTTTATTTAAGATATTTGGGGGAAAAGGAAGTAGTAATTGTTTATTTACTTTCAACATTTATTTGAGTTACAGTTATCTTTAATGTTTACTGTTTTATCATTCTCGTATGCCTATTACTGATATCATATTGTGTTAAATTAATTTATTAGACCTTAGTGAGTGTCAAATTCGACCCCTCGTCACTACCTCTCTGAGGTTAGGCGGGCGACTTACTAAGTACGCGTTATTTTCGTACTCATGCTACACTTACTGTGCATTTTTATTGCACAGGTGCTTTCACAGCGATGTGGTTGGTTTGGAGAGTTAGGCGAGCTACATCATTCGGAGGCGATCCGTAGCTGACAGAGTCTCCCTCGTATTATATTCATTTTGTTTTAAATTTCATTGTCCAATTTGTATCTCGGACAAGCTTTGTAATGATTGTATAAATTCTTAGAAATTTCTCATGTACTTGTGACACCGGGTTCTGGGATGTGTTTGGGATATATTTGCTAAAATGGAATATTTAAACCATCGTATTTGCTTAACGGATTTTTGTTATTACGTAATAAGTTAAAGGTTATGATTTCAAAAATGTTAAAACAGGAATTTATTTCAACTAGTTAATGATTGGCTTGCCTGACGATGGTGTCCGGCGCCATCACGGCCTTAATAGATTTTTGGGTCGTGACAACTTGGTATCAGAGCGCTAGGTTCCCTTAGGTCTCACGAGTCATGAGCAAGTCTAGTAGAGTCTTGCGGATCGGTACAGAGACGTATGTACTTATCTTCGAGAGGCTACAGGGCTGTTAGGAGTACTTCCCTTCTTGATTCCTCATCGTGCGATCCGATTCCTTTGAGGCTTATGCCTATGTTTATTAGTACTCAATATTACGCGTCGCGAAGCGCTTGCTATGAATCGTGGATTTGAAGGATTTAAATGGTGCTACGGATATGGTGCGAGATGTTTTCCATGTGTAGTTGGTTGGGGCTGTTGTTGTTGCCCTGCAGAAGAATATTATGTTGTTTCAGTTTGGTTGTTGTGTTTCTGAAAGCCTTGAGGTTATGCTCAGATTGTTATGATTCTTACGATTGGTTATCGCGCGATGTGAGTGTGATGGTGGAACGCTTGCCCATATGTTGGGGGTGATGAATGGCTTGAAGGGAGGTCTTCTCAGGGCGTGATTTCGAGATTTCGGTATTTTAGTTCCGACATAGGAAAGGCATTTGGATTATGAATGGTCCGGTTGGAGTTGATAAAGTAGTAAGACTTGGTGTTTTCAAGTAAGGTGGGATATTCACCTGTGATGTGAAATCGTCGTCATTGATCGAATGGAATGTGTTAAGTCGGTCGGTGCTATGGTTGCTTCGGTTGCATTGGGTCAGAGTGTTGTGAAGTAGCATTGGAGAAGTGGTTGTCAGAGATCGTGGTGCGTGGTGGTTCAGGACTGAATAATTATTTCTAATGAAGGTAGCTCGAGAAGGATGATCCTTGGAGAGTTTGAAGTCATGGTGATCTACTGGTGTAGGGTTGCAGAGAATGATATTGAATTGGATGGCATACGATGAAGGAGGACATGTGAGAAGTGTCAGGCGGCGACTAGATTTCTAATAGGCCAGGCGTAAGAACAGGAGGTCAGGTAGCGCCTAAAGGAATGAGTTTAACCAAAGTGGGAGAGCGACAACATAGTGGTGAATTAGAGGATATCGTAGCGCATTTAGTAGATGTCCATGAGGAGCGGACGGACTGGTAAAGTTGGTAAATGCGAATAGGCTTAGGAGGGGATATTGATGTAGAGATGGTGCAGTACAACGTCGTTGGAAGGTTTCAGTTGGTGGTTTACTCAGGTGGGTTGTCTCCCGTGAGTAGGTTAGCGGTTGTGTGGTTGACAAGTTTTTGTGAGGGATCCTAGTGGCTATTCGGTAGGAGGCAGAATGGGCAAATGATACTACAGAATCTGAGCATTTAGGGAATGCTGACGGGAGAATTCGGAAGAATTAGGCGGATTGGTCGAGCAGGATCATGTTAACAAGGAAAAGGATCTCAACAGGGTCTAGAGTGGTGCAAGGGGTAGCTTCGTGCTAAGTGGGGGAGTCCCACCACCTGCAGTTGGGTTGTAGGATTGTGTTCTCATGGGGTTGCGGATTGTCGGCGTATTGGCAAGTTATTACAGCGAAGGGAAAGGAGTAAAATGGTGATTGTGCGTGGGATTTGATAAATGTGTGCAGAAGTTGGCCCTGTTGGACCAGGGTTAGGCTTTGAAAGATTCAGAATTTATGCTTAATGCATAGGCGAGTTGTAAGGGTAGTGACTCAGTTACGTGTATCATTGAAAAGGGTGTTCAAGTGCTAGAAGAGCCTTGGAGTTGATTATATTCGGGGCCAGTCAGAGTGGGTGACTCTCAATAGTGGTCCTAATAAATTCGGAAGTTAAGAATGCGGTGTTTAAGGGTTAAAGGCAGCAGTATGATTAAGAACTTATTTTTTGCAGCGTAATTTCAGAGAGAGGGAAAATGGTTGGAGTGCTCCATGTTATTTTCAGCGTGCAGGATAGTATTGGAGGAGTGAGAGAAATAAACTCCGGGTTGTAGGAAGATTTTTAGGAGGGTATGAGACGGGTAGTGGGATTTAGGTAGCATGGTCTCGTGAATCAAGGTCACTCGGAATGAGTGAGGATTGAGTTTGCTATGAGTTGAAGGAAGTTACTATTATTCCTGAGGGAATTGAAGATGAATAAAAGAAGATAGATTGATTAGCCATGGTTGAAATGGAACATGTACGGGAGTGATCAGTTTCGTCAGTGTAATTAAATTATGCATGTGGATTGGGCCGGTATGCGCGGGGCTTGTCGACCGCCGTAACAGATTTGGTTTGGGAGCATTCGAGTGCTATGGCCTGTCAGGTGTAGGCGAGTCCCGGAAGGTTTATGGTGGTTCAGACCACTACTTAAGGATTTGCATGTATTGTGATTGTGAAGATTCACTTGAGTATTGTTATTGTTCTCTTGAATTAAGGTAAGAAAAAGGTTTCTATATGATGAAGTGTTCACCCTATTAGTGGTTCCGGAGTTATGATGGATCGCAATTTCATATTGGCATGTTAGGTGTAGTAAACAGTGTGTAACTGGAAGTAAGGAACCGAGATTGCGGTTCGGTGTTAACAAGGAAGTCATGAGCTCGGATGAGCAAGAAAAAGTGATTTGAAAGTCTAGAGTAAGCTGGTGTTATCTTCAGTGTCACCTGGGATCGATATTCGGTGGAAGAGGCTTGTACCCTGGTCATGGGTTCATGATGTGTTTTACAGCATTAGTGTGGTCGGTGGTACGGATGTGCATACTTGTTACCTGGTGTGGAAGGTTGTGGGAGCGTGACCACGGGAAGATGGTATAAGTGAGACATGTAGTCACCTGATTGATTGAAGATTTAGACCAAGTATAAGGAAATGCAATATTGCTTGTTTGAAAAATTTATGCCAGGAAGGCGTTTGGTCCAGCTGGTAGGGGATTGTGGGGGGATGTCCCGGCTATGATGGTTGTTCTTGCGTGTTATGAGAGGAAGTAGGTTATTTTGGACCCGGGTAAGGCTATCAGCCTAGTTCATTGCGAGCAGAATCGGCTTGAAGTGTATGAATGGATTTAAATAAGATTATGGGCTTCATGCGAGTCAGATGTGTTCATTTCAGTATAGCGCTCCTCAAGGAGGGGTGTTGGAATATCAGGTGTTGTTCCGTCTTCATCAAATTCATGTAATGTTGTGATTGTGCCGTGTGAGTTGGGAAACGGCTTAATAGATCTCTATGTGTTGAGTCTCCGTGTATTGATGATGTTATCTGAGCAGGAGAGCTCTTGAGATTCAGAGTATATATATCGCACCTCAGTTGTGCTTAAGTTTTGTAGCATGTGGCTTTATCAATCTACCCAGGATGGTATTATGCACTTAGCGTGCTTATGATTGATATTCAATATTTTGTGATAGTGAGCAATTCAGCTCCGTGTATATTTCCTTATGTGAATTTTATGATGGGATTGGGTGGCACGCCACCACGGGGATGTTATTTGGATCGGGTTGCACGCCGCAACAGTGTGATGATGAGTAAGGTTCCTATATTCATTTTTCTTGTGTTTTACTTTCTATTTTCTGAGAATAGTTCATAATAAGTTGCGTGAGTCGAGTAGTATTTTCCTGAGTCATTTCTTTATGTATCATGTTCGAGTTATGGCCTATTGGCGAGTTGTAGTGTCATGTGAGACTGTTGGTCATGTTTGGGGTGATTTGTTGTCTGAGCAGTTCATACTGGGTGAGACGATATTATTGGGTCAGGGATCAGTGCGATAAGATTATGTGAAATACTTTGAAGGACAATTACCAACAGTTGGTTCATAATGAGGTGATGATTCTAGTCAAGATGAGTTATTCAATTATTTGTTAACTCTGCAGTTGGTTATGAATTTCTACCTGTCTCCTCCGTTGTGGTGGTATCGCCAGCATTATAGCAGGATGTATATATATATGTCATAAAGTGCCTTAGGAGCATCAGATTCATGAAATTTGGCTATTAAGGTTCAGGGAGTGTCATCGTGGTCAGATGATGAATTATGCGGTGCATGGTGCTAATCCAGCAAGGGTATGTAGTCATGTTCTGTTATATCGTGTGGTAGTTGATTCGATGTTCGTATATATTGGAACTAGACCTGACAGAGAAATTTCAGGTGTTAGAACTAGATTTTTGAGCCTATTATATGGATAAAATAAGAAATCTTTAGATTTTATCAAGCTAATGTACTCTCTTGGGTTGTGGTAGCACGGGCAGGTGCTCGAGGTGTTAAGCAGTGATTTCAGATAACTCCAGAGCAGTTCCTAGCACGTTCAAGGACGAACGTCTTTTTAAGTGGGGGAGAATGTAACGACCCGAACGGTCGTTTTGAGATCTAATGCGTCGTTCAATGGTTTGAAGTCATGAGCAGCTTCATTTAAGGTGTTATGACTCCTGGGCATGGTCGGAGTTGAATTTCGGGAAGTTCGGAGTCAAATTGGAAAGAAAATTCTCATTTCAGAAGCCTTAAGTTGGAGAAATTGACTAAGATTGGAATTTTGAGTAAACGACCTCCGAATCGGGGGTTTGAAGGTTCCTGTAGGTTCATATGATGATTTCAGACTTGGGCGTATGACCGGATCAGGTTTTGGATAACCCTGGGTTTCGGCGTATATTGTGGAAGTTGGTGTTTTAGAAGGATTTCATAAATTTGGGTTGGAAAGCATTTCAGAGTTATTGATGTCCGTTTGGGATTCCGAGCTTGGGAATAGCTTCGTATGGTGATTCTAGAGTTGGGAGCGCTATCGGATGTCCGTAGGTCATTTTGAAGTAATTTGGCTAAAGATAAAAATTTGGAGATTTTTGAGAAATCTGACCGGAAGTAAAAATTTTGATATCAGGGTCGGAACGCGATTCCGGGACTTGGAGCAGGAATGTGACTTGTGTACAAAATTTGGGGTCAATCGGACGTGATTTGATAGGTTTCGGCATCAGAGGTGGAAGTTTGAAATTTCAAGTTCATAAAGTTTGGATTTGGGGTGCGATTCATGGTTTCAGTGTTGTTTGATGTGATTTGAGGCCTCGAGTGGGTCCCCATTATGTTTTGGAACTTGTTGACATGTTCGGGTTGGGCCCCGGGAGCCTCGGGTTTTAACCGGACGAGCCTCAGACCAAGTTTGAACTTGATGAGCATAAGCTGAAGCTGCTAGCTTCTGGTGTGATCGGGCCTGCGCTTGGATGGCCGCAGGTGCGAGCTCGCGGATGTGGGGAACGAGTCACAGAAAAGAAAAGGCATGGGCTGGCCAAGCACCGCGGGCGCGAAGAATTGGCCGCGGGTGCGAAGACTGCAGGCGCGAAGGTTTTGCCGCATGCGCAAAGGTTTTGCCGCGGGCACGAAGATCGCTGGGCAGTGAGTGTTTAAATCGGGGTTTTGAGCATTTTTTCTCATGTCTTCATTCTAGGGAGATTTTTGGAGCTTCTTGAGAGGGATATTCACCTAGCAACTTGGAGGTAAGTCAATCCCACCTATTGCAAGTTAATTACTTGGATTATGTCTAGATTTTAACATGGAAAATCATGAAAAATTGTGGAAAAGGTTAAAATTTTGAAGAATAACCTAGGGCATTATGGTCAATTCTTTGAGCGGAGTTGGGAATTTATATAATTTGAATTGGTGCAAATATTAGAGTATATTTTCATTGGTTTGTCATTATTTGGATAGTTTTGGGGCGTTGTGCGTCCATTAGAGTCGTCGGAAGGGCTTGGAAGCCGGTTATGGAATTTCGGAGCGAGGTAAGTCTCCTTTCTAAATTTGGGAGAGGGAATTGTCCCCCTAGGTGAACTAATTAAATATGTGTTTCTATCTGCGGGGGCTACGTACGCACAAGGTGACGGGAGTCCGTGCGTAGCTACTATTATGCTTATGCCCGGGTAGTCTAGGACCCACTAGCATGCCTTACGTGTTGTACATGTGATCCTGCCAATAATATTAGACTGGTAGTGCTATTGAATTTGGTAATTTATTTCCTAAGAAGGCTAGAGTGTACCTTTCTTAATCATTTAGAAAGAATTGATTTCCTCCGTGGATAATTGCATTCCTGATAAGGTTTTATTATTGAATATTGTTAAACCTGGCAAATGAATTTCGAGAAAAGATTTAAATACTATTTTTGTGACTTTTAGAAGAGAAATTTGTAATTTACTTGATTATTTATTTTCCCGATGTAGTCGGGGTATACTGTTTTATTTTGCATGGCTGTGTGTGACCGCTTCACAATTTACATTCCACGAGCGGAGTGTGATTTCCCCCACTCTCATGGAAGCGGGCCGTACGCCACGGCAGATTGAAAGATGCACTTACGGTTCGGGCTGTTCGACCCTCGACAGTGCAGATATATGATTATTATGATGGCTCAGGCCGGTTGTCCTTATCCCGTATGCTCATTCTAAATTATTAATGATTTCATAGACTATTTATTTAAGATATTTGGGGGGAAAATGAAGAAGTAACTGTTTATTTAAGATATTTGGGGAAAAAGAAGTAGTAATTGTTTATTTACTTTCAACATTTATTTTAGCTATAATTATCTTTAATGTTTACTGTTTTTATCATCCTCGTATGCCTATTACTGATATCATATTATGTTAAATTAATTTGTTGGACCTTAGTGAGTGTCTAATTCGATCCCTCGTCACTACCTCTCTGAGGTTAGGTGGGCGACTTACTGATTACGCGTTGTTTTCGTACTCATGCTACACTTGTTGTGCATTTTTATTGCACATGTACTTTCACAACGATGTGGCTGGTTTGGAGACTTAGGCGAGCTGCATCATCCGGAGGCGATCCGCAACTGACAGAGTCTCCCTCGTATTGTATTCATTTTGTTTTAAATTTCATTGTCCAATTTACATCTCGGACAAGCTTTGTAATGATTGTATAAATTCTTAGAAATTGCTCAATGCACTTGTGACACCGGGTTCTGGGATGTGTTTGGGATATATTTGCTAAAATGGAATATTTAAACCATCGTATTTGCTTAACGGATTTTTGTTTAGTTATTACGTAATAAGTTAAAGGCAATGATTTAAAAAATGTTAAAACAAGAATTTATTTCAACTAGTTAATGATTGCCTTGCCTGGCGATGGTGTCCGGCGCCATCACGACCTTAATAGATTTTTGGGTCGTGATAGGTAATAATTTATGACCTGGGACCGCAGGTGCGGTCGCGCAGGTGCGAGGAAGAGGGTCGCAGGTGCGGAAACCCCTGTCAGAACCTATATAAGTAACCCTTCGTGAAATTTTACCCTTATTCCTTCATTGTTGAACATGTTTTTGAGCTAGGGCAGTGTTTTTCAAGGGAGAAATAAGAGACATCACTGAGGTAAGTTGTTTGGGATTAATTACACGCGTTTATGATGTTTTTCCATTGATTAGGCAGGAAATGTGTAGGAGTTTAGGGTGAAATTGAGGGAGTTAGGGCTTGAGTTTTGGAGAGATTTAGGTAGGTATTTGAGGGACCAAACGGAGTCCGATTTTGATAAATTTTATATGGTTAGGCTCGGGAGAGGACGAGGGTTTTGATTCTGCCATTGTTGACTGATTTCGAGATGTGGTCCCAAGGGACGGGTTTTGACCGATTTCGAATTTTTGGCATTTTATAGTTTTTATTGTGGAATTCGATTCTTTAGCACATGTTGATGGTATTAATCTGATTATGGTTAGATTCGGAGCTTTTGGAGACCGAGTCCAGAGACGTGGGCATACCGGAATAGGATTTTACGCGGTTGAGGTAAGTAATAGTTTTAACTCTGGCTTTGAGGGTATAAACCCGGAGATTCGATATCATGTGATTGTGTGGAAGTGATACCTATGCTAGGTGACGGGCGTGTGGGTGTGCACCACGAGGGACTGAGACTTGGTCCATCCCGGGATGCTGTGAGGCCTAATAACTATTATTTGTGGTTATGTGTTTACTTGTTGTTGAACTTGTTTGCCTTCATGTTAGAGATCATGTTTAGGCTTTATTCATGCTCACACTATTTGTACTCAGTCATAGAAATTATTGTACATGTTAACCTCAGCGTCTATTATTTTGCTGATATGTTGTGATAGTTTATGTGGGCTGTGTCCCCTTATTTGTGGTGCATTGTGAGGCTGGAGAGGTACATGACTGAGTGAGGCCGAGGGCCTGGTTGTGAGGATATTAATACCATAGCGCGTGAGCTGTTCGCGTAGCATGTGATCCGACCGTGCAGGTCCAAGTATTGACACCGTAGCGCGTGAGTTGTCCGTGTAGCACGTGAGCTGACCGTACGGATCCAGGTATTGATATGGTCGCACGTGAGCTGTCCGAGCTTAGCGTAGAGTGGTGAGTGCTGAGTGCGAGTGATGAGTAATAGGATGACACTGTTGTGAGGTCGCATTCACTTTTGTTGTGGCTGTATTATTTGTTAAATTTCTTTGTAGCATTTACTAAGTTATAGGAATTTACCTGTTTACTTCTGTAATTTTTAAATTGTAAAAATAGATAATTGGACTGTTTTGCTTAGCTCGTCACTACTACTCAGTTCCTTAGTTATTTCTGTTACTACTGAGTCGATTGTACTCTTACTACACCCTGCACTTTATGTGCAGATCCAGGTGAGTTGGAGCGTGACGATCGTTGAGTTCAAGCCGACTATCTGTGGAGATTGCAAGGTAGCTGCCAGCGTCCGCAGGACCTTGTTACTCCTTTTACCATTTATTCTCTTAGACAGTACTATATCATAGTTCATAGTTTTAGACACCCGTGACTTAGTGACACCCCGATGTTTGGTGCTCGTTTCCGTACTTTATATTAATATTATCTAGAGTTGATTTAGTTTATGAAAATCTATAGGTTGGAAATGTTTTTATTAATTTCGTATAATTGAATTATTTGAAATAGGTTTGCCTTGTAACACGATAGGCGCCATCACGACCATGGTTAGATTTTGGGTCGTGACACATAGCGCGGTTAAATACTACATCATGTGAATATATATAGCGCGGTTAAATACTACGTTATGTGTATTGTCTTGTGGAACTGAAAAGCTGCCGGCCTGAGAAAAAGCTGTTATGTATCCGACAAAATCTTTAACACGCAAAGCATAGCATGGTTAAATACTACGTTATGTGAATATATATAGCGCGGTTAAATACTATGTTATGTGTGTTGCCTTGTCTATAAATAACGGGCCCATCTAGTTATTTTCTATGCTTAACAATAACCAATAGCAGAACTTTCCATAAAAGCAAGATTTTTTTTATGCTTTAACAAATGTCTGGACGCCTTTATGTACCAAGGTGCGAGTGCGGCAAAAAATGCATGATGAATGAATGTTGGGATGATGGTGAAGTTGGACGCCGCTACTGGATGTGTGTGAACAAGTTTTATAGGGTTCCCGACGAAAGTTTTTGCAATTTTGAAGTATGAACTGATGATCCCTGTAACCAGGAATGCTAAAAACGATCTTTGCAGTTTCTTCATAATTTGACCTTAAAATAGTGGGAATATGAAAGAGAATATAAAAGAGAAATTGCAGAGTTGAAGGAGAAACTGAAAGAGACAGAATTGGAAAAAAATAAGCTGGAAGATAAATTTAAGTGGTTGGAGCAGAGAATAACGGGCGACAGTGACTAAACAATGACATGTATTGTCACGACCCAAAATCCATAAGGCCGTGATGGCTCCGGACACCATTGTCAAGCAAGCCAATCATTAAATAGTTAAGTTAAATTTCCTGTTTTAACATTTTTGAAATCATTACATTTCACTTTATTACATGATAACTGAATAAAATCCGCTAAGTAAATACGACAATTTAATATTTCATTTTTATAAAATACATCCCAAAAACATCCTAGAACCCGGTGTCAAAAGTGCATGAGCAAATTCTAAGAATTTCACAAATACTACAAAGCTTGTCCGAAATACAAATTGGACAAGGAAGTTAAAATGAAAATAAATATAATATGAGGGAGACTCTATTGGCTGCAGGTCGCCTCCGGATGATGCAGCTCACCTAAGTCTCCAAGCCATCCACATCGCTGTGATAATACCTGTGCAACAAAATGCACAACAAGTGTAGCATGAGTACGAAAAATAACGTGTACTCAGTAAGTATCCCGCCTAACCTCAGAGAGGTAGTGACGAGAGGTCGAATTAGACACTTGCTAGAAGTCAATTTAGTATAATCAAGCGAGACACTAAGCATGAATGTCATAGGCAATTTATTGAAACCAGGAATAAATAATAGCAACTCCTTCCACATTTAATCACTTTAAATCTTCGTCATTTCAGTTGACAATTTATAATAAACAGGGATAAGAAATATCAGACTTATTTCACATTTTACACATAAATTCTTCTTCTTCTTAACTGGCCATTAAAAACTTCCTTAGGCCGATAAACATGTATAGATCACAGAAAATATGCAGCATTTATCATGCGCAAACAAAGTGCCGAGGGTCGACGGTGCAGACCAACAATAATAAACTGTGCACTGTCGAGGGTCGAACGGCTCGAACCATAGATGCATCTATCTGCCCCGCTCGCGAATCGATCATGCGACGCGGTTATACATAAATACAGGGTTATCCTGCTCGCGAATCATACATGCGACTCAAACGCCCATATATACACATATTCACACAATAAGTCCACATTTTTATCAAGAGAGAAGTTACTCAGGAAAGTGGTAAAATACTTCTTAAAGGAACACGAAAAATAGCATTTAAATCTTAATTTTGAAACTCATTTGCCAAGTTTAATAATATTCAATAATATAACCTTATCAGGAATACCATTATCCACAGAGGAATCAATTCTCTTTCTAAATGGTTAAGAAAGGTACACTCTAACCTTCTTAGTATATAATCATTTCTGGGAATTCATTTGCCACGTTTGACGAGGTTTTCAAATATTACAAATCTGGCCGGAACACAATTTCGCAAGGAAGAATAAATTCTCTTTCTAGATGATTAAGAAAATGAGCTCTAGTCTTCTTAGATATCCAATTACTATTTCGATCATATTAGCGGTCTAATATTACTGGCAAGATCACAAGTACAACAAGTAAGGCATGCTAGTGGGTCCTAGACTACCCGGACATGGCATAATAGTAGCTACGCACGGACTCCCGTCACCTCGTGCGTATGTAGCCCCCGCAAATAATAACATGTATTCATTTAGTTCACCTATGGGGACATTCCCCCTCACAAAGTTAGAAAGGAGACTTACCTCGCTCCGAAATTCCATAACCGGCTTCCAAGCCCTTCCGACGACTCCAATGTACGAACAACGCCCCAAAACTATCCAAATAACGACAAACCAATGAAAATATACTCTAATATTTGCAGCAATTCAAATTATATAAACTCCCATCTCCGCTTAAGGAATTGACCAAAATGCCCTCGGGCCCACGTGCTCGGATTCTGAAATTTCTCGAAAATACCCTACCCATAGTCTTACTAACTCAAATATAGAATTTACTCAAATATTCATGCTCAATTCGCGGTAAACAAATTTCTAGGTTTTCTTCAAAATTCCCAATTTTCCACAATTTTTTCATGTTCAATCCATGCATGATCACATATTTAGCTTAGGAATGGGAAGGAATCACTTACCTAGTAATGCTTGATGATAATCCCTTCTTGAAGCTCCTCAAAATCACCCACACCTAATGAAATAATGAAGAAATGGCCAAAAATCCCATTTTAAAACCTTCTGCCCAGGCCTCATTTCCGCACATGCGATCCAACCTGGAGCGCAGGTGCGCCCAAACGCCCGCACCTGCAGCCTCCTCAGCTCCAGCCAAAACTCGCACCTGCGCCCCATTGTCCGCATATGCGCCTTCGCAGGTGCATAAATTGCATCGCACCTGCGCTCCCAGCCAAGCCAGCAAAATCTCGCACCTGCGGCCAAAGCCTCGCAGGTGTGGTCACACCAGATGACAGCAACCTCAGCACTTCTTCAATCTCCAAACTTGATCCGTTAACCATCCGAAATCCACCCGAGGCCCCCAGGACCCCGTCCAATTACACAAACCTATTCCAAAACATAATACGGACTTGCTCGAGGCCTCAAATCACATCAAACAATGCCGAAATCACGAATCGCACTAAAATTAAAACTTTATGAACTTGGAATTTCAAACTTCCACCTCCGATGCCGAAACCTATCAAATCACATCTGATTGACCCCAAATTTTGCACACAAGTAATATTCGACATCATGGACCTGCTCCAACTTCCAGAATCGCATTCTGACCTCGCTATCAAAATTTCCACTTTCGGTTGGATTTCTCAAAAACCTTCAAATTTCTATCTTTAGCCAAATGACTTCAAAATGAGCTACGGACATCCGAATTCACTTCCGATCGCGCTCCCAACTCCAGAATCACCATACGAATTTATTCCCAAACTCGAAATCCCAAACATACACCAATAACACTGAAATGCTTTCCAACCCAAATTTATGAAATCCTTTTAAAACACTAACTTCCAGAATATACACCGAAACGTTCCCGGGTTATCCAAAGCCCGATCCTGACATACGCCCAAGTTCAAAATCATCATACAAACCTGCAGGAACCTTCAAATCCCGATTCGGAGGTCGTTTACTAAAAATTCCAATCTTAGTCAATTTCTCCAACTTAAGGCTTCTAAAATGAGAATTTTCTTTCCAATTTGACTCCGAACTTCCCGAAATTCAACTCCGACCATGACCACGAGTCATAATACCTGAAATGGAGCTGCTCATGACTTCAAACCGCTGAACGACGCGCTAGAGCTCAAAACGACCGGTCAGGTCGTTACATTCTCCCCCACTTAAACAGACGTTCGTCCTCAAACGTGCCAAGAACTGCTATGGAGTTATCTGAAATCACTATT
>ML419913.1:35681-51720 GCA_005239525.1 Nicotiana knightiana | reverse complement strand
TAATAGATATATGTATATATATATATATTATGAAATCTCAAGAGCCCTCCTACTCACATAATATGATCACTACGCTGAATCTTAACACATAGGAATTTCTCAAGTCGTTTCACAACTCACACGGCACAATCATAATATTACATGAATTTGACGAAGGCGGAACAATCACCTGATATTCCAACACCCCTCCTTGAGGAGTGCTATACAGAAATGTACACATCGGCCTCACATGAAGCCCATAATCCTGTTTAAACCCATTCACACACTTCAAGCTGATTCTGCTCGCACCGAACTATGCTAATAGCTTTTACCTAGGTCCATATTAACCCACTTCCTCTCATAACACGCAAGAACAACCATCATAGCCGAGATATCCAGGCATAAATTCTCAAACAAGCAATATTGCACTTCCTTTTACTTGGTCTAAATCTTCAATCAATCAGGTGACTACCTGTCACACTTATACCATCTTCCCGTGGTCACGATCCCACGACCTTCCACGAGGTAACAAGTCTGCACATCCATACCACCGACCACACTAATGCCGCAAAACACATCAAGAACCCATGACCAGGGTACAAAGTCTCTTTCACCGAATATCGATCTCAGGTGACACTGAAGATAACACTAGCTTACTCTGAAATTCCAAATCACTTTTTCTTGCTCATCCGAGCTCATGACATCCTTGTTAACACCGAACCACAATCTCGATTCTTACTTCCAGTTACACACTATTTATTGTACCTAACATGCCAATATGAGATTGCGCAAGAATTCCATCATAACTCCTGAACCACTAATTGGGGAGACACCTCATCATATAGAAACCTCTTACTTACCTCAATTCAAGAGAACAATAACAACACTCAAGTGAATTCTCACAATCACCCAACATGCAAATCCTTAAGTAGTGGTCTGAACCACCATAAACCTTCCAGAATTTCCTACACCTGACAGGCCATAGCACTCTAATGCTCCGACATGAAATCTATTACGACGATCGACAAGCCCTGCACATACCGGCCCAAACCACATGCATAATTTAATTACACTGACGAAACTGATCGCTGTCGTAAATGTGCCATTTCAACCATAGTTAATCAATCTATCTTCTTTTAATCATCTTTAACTGCCTCAAAAATAATAGTAACCCCATTCAACTCATAGCAAACTCGATCCTCACTCATCCTGAGTGGCCTTGATTTCACGAGACCATGCTGCCTCAACCCCACAAATCGTCTCATACCCTCCTTGTGCGCATTCACATCTCCGACAGATATACCCATCCTGATAATCTTTCTACAAATTCGGAGTTTATTTCTCTCACTCATCCAATACTATCCTGCACGCTGAAAATAACATAGAGCACTCCAATCATTTTCCCTTTCTCTGAAATTTCATTGCAAAAGCTCAATTCTTAATCATACTGCTGCCTTTAACCATTAAACACTGCGTTCTTAACATCCGAATTTACTAGGACCGCTATGGAGAGTCACCCGCTCTGACTGTCCCCGAATACAATCAACTCCAAGGCTTTTCTAGCATATGAACACCCTTTTCAATGAAGCACGTGACTGAGTCACTACCCTAACAACTCGCCTATGCCTTAAGCATAAATTGTGAATCTTCCAAAGCCTAACCCTGGTCCAACAGGGCCAACTTTTGCACACATTCATCAAATCCCACGCACAATCACCATTTTACTCCTTTCCCTTAGCTGTAATAACTTGACAACATGCTGGCAATCCGCAATCCCATGATAACACACTCCTACAACCCAACTGCAGGTGGTGGGACTCCCCCACTTAGCCCGAAGTTACTCCTTGCACCACTCTAGACCCTGCTGAGATCCTTTCTCCTTTGTTAACATGATCTTGCTCAACCAATCCGTCCAATCCTTCCAAATTCTCTTGTTAGCACTCCCTAAATACTCAAATTCCCTAGCATAATTCACACATTCTGCCTCTACCGAATAGCCACCAAAATCCCTCGCAGAAACTTGCCAATCATGTAACCGCTAACCTATTCACAGGAGATAACCCACCCGTGGAAATCACTAACTGACACCTTCCAACGACGCTGAAATGCACACTCTCTACAATATCAATACCCATCCTAAGCCTGCTCTCATTCACTAACTTTACCAGTCCGTCCGCTCCTCATGGACATCTACTAAATGCGCTACAACATCTTCAAATTCACCGCCACATTGCGTCCTTCTTCATTCCTAACAACTCCTCCCTGTTGTATCCAACCTTCCGCCAAAATAATCCACATTTCAACTTAAGCTCGAGGACCCAATCACCATCCACTAAAACTCTCAAACTTTCCCTCAAGGTAGGCAGCTATCTTACCACTGAACTCCTGTGCTACGCTGCCACTCTCCCCCTTATTAAACTCATTCCTTTAAACAACTACCTGATTTTCGTTCCTTACACCTGTCCTTTTAGAAATTTAGCCGCCGCCTGATACTTCTCACATGTCTTCCTTCGTCGTATGCTGTCCAATTCAATATCATTCTGCAGCTCTTACACCAGTAGATCACCACGACTTCAAACTCTCCGAGGATCATCTTTCTCGAGCTTCCTTCATTAGAAATAACTATTCAGTCCTGAACCACCACACACCATGATCTCTAACAACCGCTTCTTCAATACTACTTCACAACACTCTGACCCAATGCAACCGAAGAAAACATAGCACCGACAGACTTAACACATTCCATTTGATCAATGACAATGATATCACATCGCAGGTGAATATCCCACCTCACTTGAAAACACCAAGTCTTACTGCTTTATCAATCCAAAACCTGACCATTTATAGTCCAAATGCCTTTCCTCTGCCGGAACTAAAATGCTGAAATCTCGAAATCACGCCCTGAGAAGACCTCCCTTCAAGCCATTCATCACCCCCAACATATGGGCAAGCATTCTATCATCATATCGACATCGCGCGATAACCAATCGTAAGCATCATTACTACCTGAGCATAGCCTTAAGGTTCTCAGAAACACAACTAATGAGCTGAAACAGCACATTATCCTTCTGCAGGGCCATAAGAACAACCCCAGCTAATTACACATGGAAAACATCTCGCATCATATCCGTAGCACCATTTCAATTCCTCAAATTCCCGATTCATAGCAAGCGCTTCGCGACATATAAGATTGAGTAGGAAGAAACGTAGGCATAAGCCTCGGAGGAATCAAATCGCACGATGAGGAATCAAGAAGGGAAGTACTCCTAACAGCCCTGTAGCCTCTCGAAGATAAGTACAGACGTCTCTGTACCGATCCGCAAGACTCTACTAGACTTGCTCATGACTCGTGAAACCTTAGGGAACCTAGAGCTCTGATACCAAGTTGTCACGACCCAAAATCCATAAGCTCGTGATGGCGCCGGACACCATTGTCAGGCAAGACAATCATTAAATAGTTAAGTTAAATTTCCTGTTTTAGCATTTTTGAAATCATTACCTTTCACTTTATTACATGATAACTGAATAAAATCCGCTAAGTAAATACGACAATTTAATATTTCATTTTTATAAAATACATCCCAAACACATCCCAGAACCCGGTGTCACAAGTGCATGAGCAAATTCTAAGAATTTCACAAATACTACAAAGCTTGTCCAAAATACAAATTGGACAAGGAAGTTAAAATGAAAATAAATACAATACGAGGGAGATTCTATCAGCTGTGGGTCCCCTCCGGATGATGCAGCTCACCTAAGTCTCCAAGCCAGCCACATCGCTGTGATAATACCTGTGCAACAAAATGCACAACAAGTGTAGCATGAGTACAAAAAACAACGTGTACTCAGTAAGTATCCCGCCTAACCTTAGAGAGGTAGTGACGAGAGGTCGAATTAGACACTTTCTAGAAGTCAATTTAGTATAATCAAGCGAGACACTAATCATGAATGTCATAGGCAATTTATTGAAACGAGGAATAAATAATATCAACTCCTTCCACATTTAATCACTTTAAATCTTCGTCATTTCAGTTGACAATTTAAATAATAATAATGGATAAGAAATATTAGACGTATTTCACATTTTACACATAAATTCTTCTTCTTCTTAACTGGCCATTAAAAACTTCCTTAGGCCGATAAACATGTATAGATCACAGGAAATATGCAGCATTTATCATGCGCAAACAAAGTGCCAAGGGTCGAACGGTGCGGACCAACAATAATAAACTGTGCACTGTCGAGGGTCGAACGGCTCGAACCATAGATGCATCTATCTGCCCCGCTCGCGAATCGATCATGCAACGCGGTTATACATAAATACAGGGTTATCCTGCTCGCGAATCATACATGCGACTCAGACACCCATATATACACATATTCACACAATAAGTCCACATTTTTATCAAGAGAGCAGTTACTCAGGAAAGTGGTAAAATACTTCTTAAAGGAACACGAAAAATAGCATTTAAATCTTTGTTTTGAAACTCATTTGCCAAGTTTAATAATATTCAATAATATAACTTTATCAGGAATACCATTATCCACGGAGGAATAAATTCTCTTTCTAAATGGTTAAGAAAGGTACACTCTAACCTTCTTAGTATATAATCATTTCTGGGAATTCATTTGCCACGTTTGACGAGGTTTTCAAATATTACAAATCTGGCCGGAACACAATTTCGCAAGGAAGAATAAATTCTCTTTCTAGATGATTAAGAAAATAAACTCTAGTCTTCTTAGATATCCAATTACTATTTCGATCATATTACCGGTCTAATATTACTGGCAAGATCACAAGTACAACAAGTAAGGAATGCTAGTGGGTCCTAGATTACCCGGACATGGCATAATAGTAGCTACACACGGACTCCCGTCACCTCGTGCGTATGTATCCCCCGCAAATAATAGCATGTATTCATTTAGTTCATCTATGGGGACAATTCCCCCTCACAAAGTTAGAAAGGAGACTTACCTCGCTCCGAAATTCCATAACCGACTTCCAAGCCCTTTCGACGACTCCAATGGACGCACAACTCCCCAAAACTATCCAAATAACAACAAACCAATGAAAATATACTCTAATATTTCCAGCAATTTAAACTATATAAACTCCCATCTCCGTTTAAGGAATTGACCAAAATGCCCTTGGGCCCACGTGCCTGGGTTCTGAAATTTCTCGAAAATATAGCCTACCCATAGTCTTACTAACTCATATATACAATTTACTCAAATATTCTTGCTCAATTCGTGGTAAAAATCTATTTTACCAAATTTCTAGGTTTTCTTCAAAATTCCTAATTTTTCACAAATTTTTCATGTTCAGTGCATGATCACATATTTAGCTTAGGAATGGGAAGGAATCACTTACCTATTAATGCTTGATGAAAATCCCTTCTTGAAGGTCCTCCAAATCGCCCACACCAAATGAAATAATGAAGAAATGGGCAAAAATCCCATTTTAAAACATTCTGCCCAGGCCTTATTTCCGCACCTGCGATCCAACCTTCGCACCTACGCTCCCGCAGGTGCGCCCAAACGCCCGCACCTTCGGCCTCCTCAGCTCCAGCCAAAACTCGCACCTGCACCCCATTGTCCGATCTGCGCCTTCGCAGGTGCGGAAAGTGCATCGCACCTGCGCTCCCAGCCAAGCCAGCAAAATCTCGCACCTACGGCTCCGCACCTGCGGCCAAAGCCTCGCAGGTGCGGTCACACCAGATCACAACAACCTCAACACTTCTTCAAACTCCAAACTTGATCCATTAACCACCCGAAATCCACCCGAGGCTCCCGGGACCCCATCCAATTACAACAACCTCTTCTAAAACATAGTGCGGACTTGCTCGAGGCCTCAAACACATCAAATAACGCCGAAATCACGAATCACACTAAAATTCAAACTTTATGAACTTGGAATTTCAAACTCCCACCTCCGATGCCAAAACCTATCAAATCACGTCTGATTGACTCCAAATTTTGCACACAAGTCATATTCGACATTATGGACCTGCTCCAACTTCCAGAATCGCATTCCGACTCCGCTATCAAAATTTACACTTTCGGTCGGATTTCTCAAAAAACCTTCAAATTTCTATCTTTAGCCAAATGACTTCAAAATGACCTACGGACATTTGAATTCACTGCCGATCACGCTCCCAACTCCAGAATCACCATACGAAATTATTCCCAGACTCGGAATCCCAAACGAACATTAATAACACTGAAATGCTTTCCAACCCAAATTTATGAAATCCTTCTAAAACACTAACTTCCACAATATACGCCGAAACGCTCTCCGGTTTATCCAAATCCTGATCCGGACATACGCCCAAGTCCAAAATCATCATACGAGCCTGCAGGAACCTTCAAATCCCGATTCGGAGGTCGTTTACTCAAAATTCCAATCTTAGTCAATTTCTCCAACTTAAGGCTCCTAAAATAAGAATTTTCTTTCCAATTTGACTCAGAACTTCCCAAAATTCAATTCGGACCATGCCCACGAGTCATAATACCTGAAATGGAGCTGCTCATGACTTCAAATCGTTGAACGACGCGCTAGAGCTCAAAACGACCGGTTGGGTCGTTACATGTATGTGTTGACTGTACTACTTTATCTTTATGTTTCCCGTGTCATGTATTTTCATTAGTTTTACTGAATTTAAATTATGTTAAGTTTCTATATTTTTGTTTGTATTGTAGTATTAAAATAAAGAAGTAACGGGGAAATAAAAACATAATGCGCATATTATGTAAACATAAAAATTGTTGTTATTATTACATAAAATACAAAAAAAATCATTGTGTCCCACATCCTGTGTGCTTCAACGTAGCCGCTAGCCTGAGGCGCATCCCATCCTGCTCGGCTATGCTATCAGGATCATCCTCATCACGTCACCTCTTTATAGCAGGATGCGCTGCCGCATGATCATCAGTAGTGCTGGCAAGATCGGTAGAAGGGGCCGTCGGTCCAGTAGAAACCTACAGAAGAATAAGTAAGCTCAGTATATGAAAGTATATATTAAGTCACAACAATTTAGATTTTCTTACCATGATCTAGTCGGGCTCCTGAATATAATCATCCGTCGCAGCTATGTCAACATCGCACGAAGGGGCCTCCATGACGGGCGGGGATGAAGCCTTAATAAGAAAATTAATAAAGTTATGGAAAATAAATGAGAAAAGTAAAAAAAAATTTAAATTTAATACTAATAAAACCATACCTGCGCATGTGATGATGAGCCATAACTCAGCCGGCGCCCACTATCCAAATCTCGGGTCGGCTGATCCTCAGCAGCGGCCGATGGGCGTGGGGAGTATGCATCCCAATCCTCTCTGGTAAGTTCCGGTCCCGTGATCAATAATGAACCTGACGGGTCACCTGCGAAGTCCCTAGAGTGAGCTGCATCCCAAGGCTGTATGACGGCATGCTGCGGGGATACTTGTGCGGCTCATGTAGGTCACCCGACAGATCAGCATCAACATCATCAACAGGTACCTCAACGCCCCTTTGCTGGGGACCACCTCCTCGCCGCCTACTATGACCCCGTGCGGAACCCATGCCTTATGGGGCACCCCCACACGAGGGGAACCCTGCCTCGTCGGGCACCCCCACCTCGTGCGACACCCCTGCCTCGCTGGTACTGCTCTGGCGCTACAAAAGCAGGGTCGTGTCCCAAGCACTGGTCCTCTCTAGCTCGCTGCAGTGTCCGAGCAGCCACCCTTGCAAGCTGACGACCGTAATCGTGCAAAGCGGCCGCTCCCTCGCTGGCATGCTGCTGCATCTGCAGTCCCATCTGGTAGACTATATGTAGTCCAATAGCCCGCAGAACATATAAAATGTAAATTACAGATATTGCACTAAGTTACAATTATATAATTAATAATAACAGAAAACATACCAGAGTCTCGTGCCGCCCGGAGTATGGAACGTACCGACCGCCAGCTTGATGAATAGGATTCCCGATAAAAAGTCGGGTAATGCGGCGGTACCAAGGCATATAGAGCTGAATAGTCTCCGTCTAGATCTGTAGGGGGGGGGGGGGAATTAGGTCAGCTCGCTGGTCCCAAGTACGGACTTGAGCCTCTAGCCATGCTACGTATGCGTCGTCCACCCTGCAACGATCATCCCACTGATAATGTAGCCTCCCATGTAGGCCCCCTCCGTATATACTGCGGACGGCCAAATTGTCGAAGTACCCGCTCCGTGGCATGATACTCAACAATATTGAGGCACATCAGCGGGATGGAAGTGCTCCAAATTAGTCGGCCGGCCGAGCAATAATCGGGCACGCCACCTTTCAAGTTGCCATTGTATGGTGTCCAGATGAACTATAAAATAACAACAGAAAACGTGAGTATGAGCAACACATGTGAAGCTATACCAAGTAAGTTTAAGTACATATTTACCTGTGCGCCCTCCAACATATCTAACACATCCCTGCAAAGGGGGAGATTATGCCGAGCATCATAATCTCATACATATCCACGCCGGAGAACCCACCTCCTAGCTAGAGGGAGAAGCGAAGGTGATACATCCAGAGCTAATGGTGGTAGAGGTGGATGCAACTACAGGAACCGCTCCTAGGCCCAAACCTAACATACAAAGTTGATGTAAAGTTTAAGATAATTTTTGACTAGATAGAATTGGAAGGAATGAACAGAGGTATTCGAATATGTTGTCACTTGTAGAAGCAGAAAAAATCCACATACGTCATGCTGGGTGCCTATGCTTGCCTGGCACAGATGCCTGTACATGTAGGCGAGAACAGTAGCACCCCAGCTGTATTGGGGTAAATCATCTTGCAGCTGAAGATGATGAAGAAATCGCAAGCTCACTAGGTTCCCCGAAGTGTTCGGGAACAAGACCCTACCAAACAGAAGGAGAAAGAGCAACCTCGTATACCTGTGAATATGTAGATCATCTGTCTCGCTGGTGATATCGGGGTGCAATATCTCCAAATGCTGTCTCATAACTATCAAACTCATGTGACTGGCCCCTGAGTATGCAGTCTCATCCTGTGGCCTGAAGCCAGTGAACTGCTGCAGCATGTCCAAATAATGGCCACGCGTCATATTTCTGATGCCCTGAGGCAATGCAACGGGCAGTCCATCAACGGGCAGCCAATATAAAACCTCCACATCCTGCAGCGTGATGGTGGCCTTGCCAATGGGCAGGTGGAAAGTGTGCGTCTCCAATCGCCACCGCTCTATCAGGGCCGTGATCAAATACCAGTCAAGTTGTAGCCGCCCGATCTTAAAAATCCTGTAGAAGCCTGTATCTCGCAGGCGCTGGACTAAACGGGGATGGAGAACTCTGTCCTTGATAAAATCCCACAAGTCGTCCACTCTCCTAGCGCGGAGAGTCTGGGCCAGTAGCTCTCCCTCCCATACGTAGGCGGACCTATGATCGCCCTATAACACTAATAGATCATCGGAGACAGGTCCGGGATGCATAGGCAGCACGTCCATGTCGTCTACTGTAAATTAAACAATATTAATTGTATGTTTGATCTATAAATTAAGTAATTATTTTTTATCATATTTAATTGGGCAAAGTATATATCTATGGGTTCCAGGCTCGATATTTGAGGACCAGTAGCACCAATCTATCCTGATTTCTTGTATGTGTCAATTTTATTATTTTCACGATTTTATAAGTTTGATCTATAAATTAGAGAATTATTTATTATCATATTTAATTGGACAGAGTATATACGTATGGGTTCTAGGCTCGATATTTGAGGCCCAGTAGCACCAAGCTATCCTGAATTCTTATGTGTGTCAATTTTAATATTTTAATAATTTTGTATGTTTGTTTTATAAATTAAATAATTAATTTTTGTAAATTGGACAGAGTTTGTGTTTGATCTATCAATATAAGAGATACTTAAACTGCAAGGATTTTACGCTAAAAGGCTCTACATTTTACTGCGCTAAAAGGGCACTAGTCTTTAAGCAAATAAATAATCTAAACTAGATAAAAACAACAAATACATTTTAATCATAAAACATTCACGAAAATACATATAAAACAGTAAAAGAAATTTATTAATATTTTTATTAACAAAAATAATGATTTCTTAATTTTTACATATTTCTTTAGAACACTAATATCTTAGTCTGGATAAAAATAACATACTAGTTTAATCGCAAAAAAATAACACAAAACAACATGGAAACAAATTTAAAACAANGTTCTATTTTTTAATAAAAATGGGGGAGGGGGACTAGTTTGAAATGTGGGGAAGAAGAGAAGGGAACCGTTTTTATCTATGTATAGCGTGGTATATAACAACACTATACATATAGCGCTTTTATATACCCCGCTATGCATAACTGTCTTATTAGCTGTAACGACTCGACCGGTCGTTTTGCATTGTCGGACCCTGTTCCCCTAAATGAAACTTCCTNACATACTAGTTTAATCGCAAAAAAATAACACAAAACAACATGGAAACAAATTTAAAACAACTAATATGCATTATTATACGAGTTTCGACATAAACTAAATCGGAATACCTCGATTTATGTTTTTCGGAAAGTGATGAATTGAAATTTTGAGCCCGAAACGAGGAAACCACAACAATAGCAGGCTTGGGTAGGATGTGGGACCTACNCTTCGGTCAACATTTAGAGTAAACGACCTCGGAATCGAGTTTTGACGGTTCTGGTAGCTTCGTATGATGATTTCGGACTTGGGCGTATGTTCGGAATGGGTTTTGGATGACCGGGGAGCGTTTCAGCGCGCAATATTAAAATAAGAGTTTCCTTAAGTTCATATTGTGGTTTGGAACGTGTTTTTGTGTTATTGAGGTCCAAGAAGAATTCCGAGACTGGGAATAGTTCCGTTATGTATTTCATGACTTGCTCGCAAAATTTATGGTCATTCCGAGTAGTATAGGTCAGTTCGGCGCATTGTTAGCGGATTCAAGAAACTTAAAGTTCCTAAGTTTGATTCTAGGGGTTTTGAAGTGTGATTTTGAGTTTTAACATTGTTTTGGGTGTGCCGAAGGCTCGAGCGAGTCTATATTATGATTTTGGACTTGTTGTTATATTTGGACGGGGGCTCGGGTCGGCCCAGGTGCCTCTCGGGCACCAAGCGAGGCCAAAAACCAGCTAAAGCAGTTGCTGGTGCACCTGATCTGGTGTGACCGCAGGTGCGGTTGCCTAGTCGCAGGTGCGAGACTGCTCCTGTGGTCCTTGCCTCGCAGGTGCGGCTTCAGGTAAGGCTACCTATTTCTCGCAGGTGTGGATAATATCCGCAGGAGCGAGCTCCTCTCCCCAGGTGCGAGCCCAGGTCCCTTTCCCCTCTTCCGTAGGTGCGAGTCTTTTCTCGCAGGCGCGAGACCGCATGTGCGGTCCTTGAGCCGCAGGTGCGGAACCACTGTAGGCAGTAAGTTCTTTAAAACACGGGATTATTTCATTTCACCCCATTTTCTTCCTCCATTAGAGACCTTGAAAGCTTGGGAAAGAGCTCCACGACCTAGCTACTAAAAAGGTAAGTAAATTCTACCCTAAAGTTAGTTAATGCATGAATTCCTAGTTGAATTAACTACCTAATTAGTGGAAAATTAAGGAATTTGGGTAGTAACCTAGGGCTTTCGAGAATTTAGAGAATTACCCGTGAATTGGCCATTAAATCATACAAAAATCATATATTAATGATCCTTAGGTTATGGGTGAGTGTTTCCTTCGAGAATTTTTGGAATCCGAGCATGCGGGCCCGGGGTTGGATTTTTGGATTTCTTCAAGAATGATGAATTTGACTAAGTAGTAGGAGAATTCCATGCTTTGAATATAAATTGATATATTTGTATAACATTTGGCTAGTTTCGAGTCCGTGGGTGTCGAGTTTGGAGTTTCGGGCGCGTTCTTGACCCAGAGAGTAGGTTCGACACGAGGTGAGTCTCCTTTCTAACCTTGTAAGAGGGAACTGTCCTCCTAGGTGATTTAAATGTCTATGTGCTAATGTTTGTGGGGGCTACGTACGCGCAAAGTGACGAGATTCCATATGTAGCGACTATTATTGTTATGTTCGGGTAGTTAGGCCTACACCATGCCTTATGTTTTCCTTGAAATGAACTATATTCTTAATGAATTAATGTTACATGCGGCTTGTTTCCCTGGGATCATGGAACTTGAGTAATTTTAAGGAATTGTTCACGAAAAGTAATTTATAAAGAATAAATGTGTGGATTGTGTGTGCATGTGACCGCTTTGCAATTTACATTCTGCGAGCTGAGTTTTATTTCCCCCCACTCTCATGGGAGCGGGTCGTACGCCACATCGGGATTGAAAGATAAATTATGGTTCGGGCCGTTCGACACTCGGGAGTGCACATATACGATCATTATGATGGCTCAGGCCGGTTGTCCTTATCCTGTATGCGCATGCTAAATTGTTAATGATTCCTTTATGCATAATGAGTGGTCAGATATTTTAAAGGAAAGAAAAGAATAATGAAGTAGTAATTGTATATTTACTTCCAGTATTTATTTGAATTACTGTTATTTTTGTATGTTTACTACTTTTAGCATCCTCATATGTCTGTTACTGATGTTATATGTTGTTTAATCATTTTGTTGGCCCTTAGTGAGTGTCAAGTCGACCTCTCGTCACTACCCCTTCGAGGTTAGGCGGGATACTCACTGGGTACATATTTGTTTATGTACTCATACTACGCTTCTGTACTTAATTGTACATGTTCTGAGGCTGGTGCATCTGGTTATCAGACCGGAGCTCGATTTTGATCATAGTCGGACCTGACTTCACGGTGAGCTGCTTCTCCTGATGATCCTTGGCAGCACCATGGAGTTTCTTTTGCTTATTTTCCATCTATTTCTTTCAGACAGTGGCACTGTATATTATATTTTTGTATATTTTGTTAGTATGCCCGTAGGACTTGTGACACTAGTTCCTGGCACACACGTAGAAGTTATTATGGTTTGCGGATCTGTATATATATGTTGGCTCACGCCTCTGTATGACTGCTTTTGGTTAAAAATGGATTATTATCTTTTTCAGTTAATGTTTTGAACTTTAAAACTTGGCACGTGTTGGGATGTTTAATCAAATATGGGAAGAATCCTTAGTAATCTGAGTGTGGGCTTGCCTAACCCCAGTGTTCGGCGCCATCGCGACCTGAGTTAGTATTTTGGGTCATGACAACATGGTATCAGAGCTCTAGGTTCACGTAGGTCTCACAAGTCACGGGAAAACCTAGTAGAGTCTTGCGGATCGGTATGGAGACATCTGTACTTATCTTCGGGAGGCTATAGGGTGTTAGGAAAACCTCTCCTTATTTTTATTCTATCGTGCAGTCGATGGTTTACTAAATCTCATTCTTCTATTCTCTCACAGATGGTGAGGATGCGTGCATCTGATGTTCTAGACCCAGGAGGGGCAGCTACCCCCGTTGTTCGAGGCCGTGGCATAGGCCGGGGGAGGGCACCGACCCAAGGTAGGGGACGAGGGCATCCCCGAGCTATTCTAGTTGTACCACCACTAGAGGATCCTACTATAGAGGAGCAGGGTGAGGTGCCCCCAGCAGATCCTGCTCTAGTGGACTTTATGACGGCGTCAGGCTTCCAAGAGATCATGGGCCGTATGATGCGGTTTACGGACACCATGTCCCAGGCTGGTTTATTTCTAGCAGATCCTGCCACATCTCAGGCGGGAGGGGGCCCCCAGACTCCTACCGCCCAGGTTGCAGGTCAGGCAGCAGCATTATATCATACCCCGGGTACACTGCCCGTGGGTGGGGTCCAGCCTGTAACTGTAGCACCTGAGCCCAGGCCAGCTGCGGACGGTGATCCGCAGAAGTTATTGGATAGATGGACTCGATTGCACCCTCCAGTCTTCGGGGGTGAGTGAGGCGAGGATGCCGATGATTTTGTTGGCAGGTGCAGGGACATGCTGCACAATATGAGGATATTAGAGTCCCATGGAGTGGAATTCACTACCTTCCAGTTAGAGGGCAGAGCTCGCAGATGGTGGCAGTCCTATATTCTCAGCAGGCCAGCAGATTCTCCTCCCATCACTTGGGAGCAGTTCACTCAGATGTTTCTAGACAGGTATATCCCACCCTCTGAAAGGGAAGAGCTGCGATATTAGTTTGAGCAGCTGGAGCAGGGACAAATTTCAGTGACAGATTATGAGGCTAGATTCTCAAAGTTGTCTCGCCAAACACTCATGATATTACCTACTGATGCCGAGAGAGTGCGGAGATTTGTAGCAGGGCTGCACTCCAATATTAGGGCCAACATGGCCCGAAAGGTGGAGATGGGGACTCTCTATCAGCTGGTGGTCGAGATAGCTCATCGGATTGAGAGCTATCGATCGAGAGGCAGAGAGCAGGGTCAGTAAGACAAGAGAGTCATATTCTCCGGGGATTTCAGAGGTGCCCCAGTTAGGGGCAGAGGTCAGTTTGGTAGAGGTTAGCCTAGCAAGCCTCCATATTCAGCACCCCCACCACCTCCCCGAGGTGTTCCAGTGAAGCCTCATTTCAACGCTATACAAGAGCATTCCTACCGCCCTCCAGCCATTCAGAGTTCATCCAGTGGTCATTCCAGTTATCCGAGATTCCCCAGTCCCTACTTCAGTGCTATGCCAGAGAGTACACATCGCTCTTTGGCCATTCAGGGTTCCTCTTCAGGGCAGCATGCTATGATACCCGGAGGTTGTTATGAGTTTGGGGATCCAGGTCATATGAAGAGGCATTGTCCCAGGTTTAGGGCAAAGCAGTGCAGCAGGATTATCAGCCTATGGGTCCAGCACTAGCTGTCAGGACACCTAAAGGTGGGGGACATGTTGGCAGGAGTCGTCCTAGAGGTGGAGGCCAGTCAGGGGGAGGTCAGCCAGCTCCTGTTCATTCTAGCAGGGCTCAGTCTTCCGGTGCTTCAGCTAGATTCTATACTATTCCAGCCAGATCAGATGCAGTGGCCTCAGACGCTGTGAGCACAGGTATTATTACAGTATGTAGTAGAGAGGCATCAATGTTATTTGATCCAGGATCTACCTATTCCTATGTTTCGTTCTTATTTGCTCATTTTCTGGATGTCCCTCGAGAGTCCTTGGGTTCTCCTATATGTATGTCCACTCCTGTGGGCAATTCTGTGGTGGTAGATCGAGTTTACCGGTCTTGTATGGTTACATTTTACGAGTTTGAGACTCGAGCGGATCTCTTATTTCTCGACATGGTTGATTTCGAGGTTATTTTAGGGGTGGATTGGCTATCTCCTTATCATGTCGTGCTAGATTGCCATGCCAAGATAGTTACTTTAGCCATGCTAGAGTCGCCTAGGCTGGAGTGGAGAGGTTCCTCAGTTAGTGCAGCCAACCGGGTTATTTCGTTCATGAAGGCTCGACATATGGTCGAGAAGGGTTTCCTGGCCTATCTTGCTTATGTGCGGTACACCACCTCCGAGTCACCGACGACTGATTCAGTGCCAGTTGTTCGAGAGTTTGCTGATGTATTTCCTTCAGAACTTCCGGGCATGCCTCCGGATCGTGATATTGATTTATGCATTGATTTAGCTCCAGACACCCAGCCTATATCTATTCCTCCATACCGTATGGCTCCGAAAGAGTTGAAAGAGCAGCTTGAGGAGTTGTTGGCTAAGGGGTTCATCAGACCGAGTATATCGCCGTGGGGTGCTCCAGTTCTATTCGTGAAGAAGAAGGATGGGTCCATGCGGATGTGTATTGATTATCGCCAGTTGAACAAGGTCACCATTAAGAATAATGTCACGCCCCAAACTAGGGGAGGAACGACTGGCACTCGATACTGTATTCGATCGAGTTAGCCACTAAACATACTAGCTAACTAAATTGGGGGCCCAACAGATCGGGCAACACACATGAAATACTAAGCCTGGACTACCGTTAAGGTCATGACCTGAATAACAATAAGCCATATAAACAAAGTTAGACAAGCCAAAATAATAAAGTAGTAGCTGGCCGACGAGGCCGAGACTGAAGACATACATGCCTACACACATATATATACATGCCAAGCCTATGGTCTGGAGACTGAAAGCTGCAAAAAGAAACCCAGAATACT
>ML419913.1:2213-32994 GCA_005239525.1 Nicotiana knightiana | reverse complement strand
GTTTAAGGGATTCTTTTGACCTAAAGCTTTAGTTTAGTTCCTTGATATTACCAAACATTTTCAGTCTTATTCTCCCAATGTGCTATACCCAATCATATATACCTAATATAACAACGCCATGTTACGTATATTACGTAAGAGAAGAGAAAAAAAACACATGGGGTCTCAGAGTATCTCCCCCTTAAGAACATTCGTCCCCGAATGGGTCACGTCAATTCCTTGGTTTTATTTCTTTTTCGCTAATACGTTATTTGCGAGGCTATATTTGTTACATTTGCAAAGCATAAATCAAATTCTGAAGATTCCAACTACTAGGCTTCGTATAGCTATCTCGCAATAAGAAATTTAAATTGCACTTTCAAGTCATTTAAAATCCGATTAAGTTGTTGTAAAGAAATAATTGTCAATTATTTAAATGCGACTCACCTTAAGTCGTAAATAGGTGGGGGTACTTCTTCCTCATTTTCTCCTCAGCTTCCCAGGTCATTTCCTCGATATTGTTATTTCGCAATAACACTTTCATGGAAGCTACTTCTTTAGTTCGAAGCTTTCTTAACTGCGGTTCTAAAATGGCTACTGGTACCTCTGCGTAAGATAAGTCTTCAACAATGTGAATATCCTCGATGAGCGTAATACGTGAAGGATCACCAATGCACTTTTGCAACATAGATACATGTAACACATGATGGACTGCTTCCAATTCTGAAGGCAATCAAGCTCGTACTCCACCCTACCAATCCTCCGAATAATCTTATACGATCCAACATACCTGGGGANAGGATCTCCAATGCACTTCCGCAACATAGATACATGAAACACAGGATGGACTGCTTCCAATTCTGAAGGCAAATCAAGCTCGTACGCCACCCTACCAATCCTCCGAATAATCTTATACGGTCCAACATACCTGGGGCTGAGCTTCCCCTTCTTTCCAAATCGCATGACGCCCTTCATAGGCGATACTTTCAGGAAAACCCAATCTTCTACATCAAACTCTAAGTCTCGTCATCGAACATCTGCATAAGACTTCTGCCGACTTTGTGCTGTACGCAGCCGATCTCTTATAAGTTTTACCTTTTCCATTGCTTGTTGGACTAAATTAGGACCTAGGNGTCGTCGAACATCTGCATAAGACTTCTGCCGACTTTGTGCTGTACGCAGTCGATCTCTAATAAGTTTTACCTTTTCCATTGCTTGCTGGACTAAATTAGGACCTAGCAACTCTGCTTCCCCAACCTCGAACCAACCGATCGGCGACCTACACTTCCGCCCGTATAGTGCTTCGTAAGGAGCCATCTGAATACTAGCTTGGAAGCTGTTATTATAAGCGAACTCAATAAGAGTTAGATGATCATCCCAACTTCCTTTAAAATCTAGCACACATGCATGTAACATATCCTCAACTATCTGAATAGTACGCTCTGCCTGTCAATCCGTTTGCGGATGAAAAGCGGTGCTAAGATTTACCTGCATGCCTAGACCCTTTTGAAAAGATTTCCAAAAATGTGCTGTAAAATTGAGCCCCTCGATCAGAGATAATAGATAATGGCACTCCGTGAAGGCGAAAAATCTCTCGAATGTAAAGCTTGGTATAATCATCGGCTGAATATGTTGTCCTGACTGGCAGGAAATGAGCAGATTTTGTAAGCCTATCAATACTTACCCAAATAAAATCATACCTCCGTGGAGTGTGAGGCAAGACAGTGATGAAGTCCATATTTATCATGTCCCATTTCCATAATGGAAGCTCAATATAATAAGTTAGGCCTTTAGGCCTCTGATGTTCGGCTTTAACTTGCTGGCAGTTGGGACATTGGGCTACCATCTCCGCGATATATTTTTTTATTCCATTCCAGCAATAGATCTGTCGAAGGTCCCGATACATCTTTGTCGCTCCGGGGTGAACTGCATATCTAGAATAATGGGCCTCCAAAAGAATCTTGGCGCGGAGCTCTCTGACTGTCGGTACATATAAACGACCCTGGTATCTAAGAACTCCATCTCCAATTAGCTCAAATAAAGGTTGTCGCTGCTGTGGAATACTTTCCCTCAGTTTTATAAGCTCAAGATCCTCGTGTTCTCGCTCTTTCACTTCAGTAACAAAAGAAGATTTTACCGTATTTTGAACGAGAATGCTTCCACCCTCTGCTTCTACCAAACGCACCTGCAAACTAGCTAGCTGGCATAGATATTTGGTCATCTTGACCTTATCAGCTTCAACATGGCTTAGACTGCCCATGGACTTCCGGCTAAGGGCATCAGCAACAATATTAGCTTTGCCGGGATGATATAAAATATCAACATCATAGTCCTTTAGTAATTCTAGCCATCTTCTTTGTCGTAGGTTCAACTCTCTCTGTTTAAATAAATACTGAAGGCTCTGGTGGTCGGTGAAAACATCAATATGAACCCCATATAGATAATGCCGCCAAATCTTTAGGGCAAAGACAACTGCGGCTAACTCAAGATCGTGTGTAGGATAGTTCTGTTCATGTTTCTGCAACTGTCTGGAGGCGTACGCGATAACCTTACCATGCTGCATAAGAACATAACCTAGGCCAATCTCGAGGCATCACAATATACAACATAACCCTCACTGCCATCCGGAATATCAAGACAGGTGCCGTAGTAAGCCTTTTCTTTAGCTCCTGAAAACTTTGTTCACATGCCTCAGTCCACTGAAACTTAGCTCCCTTTTGTGTCAGTTTCGTCAATGGTGTAGAGATAGAGGAAAATCCCTCTACAAGCCTTCGATAATACCCTGCCAAGCCTAAAAAGCTACGAACCTCTGTCGGATTCAAGGGCCTCAGCCAAATCATCACAGCTTCAATCTTTTTGCCATCAACCTTGATACCATCGCCGGTAATAATATGACCAGGAAAAGCTACAGAAGATAGCCAAAATTCACATTTAGAGAATTTAGCATATAACCTGTAGTCCTGGAGTGTCTGAAATACAGCTCGCAAGTGGTCCGCATGCTCGGCTTCCGATCGTGAATATATCAGGATGTCGTCAATAAACACAATCACAAATTCATCCAAGAATGGTTTGAATACCCGGTTCATAAGATCCATAAAGGCTGCTGGGGAATTTGTAAGCCCGAAATACATGACAAGGAATTAAAAATAGCCATACCTCGTCCTAAATGTTGTTTTTGGGATATCAATATCCCTGACTCATAGCTGATGATAACCGGATCGCAAGTCGATCTTCGAAAAACATTTGGCACCTTGTAATTGATCGAACATGTCATCAATCCGTGGAAGAGGATACTTATTCTTGATAGTGACTTTATTTAGTTGCCTGTAGTCAATACACATCCGCAAGGAGCCATCTTTCTTTCGAACAAAGAGCACTGGAGTACCCCATGTGGATGTACTCGGCCTAATAAAGCCTTTATCGAGCAAGTTCTTTAGTTGTTCCTTCAATTCCCTTAGCTCTGCAGGAGCCATTATGTAGGGAAGAATGGATATAGGCTGCGTATCAGGAAGCAAATCAATAGCGAAATCGATTTCCCTTCCGAGGGGGGGGGGGATTCCTGGAAGCTCGTCAGGGAATACCGTCGGGAATTCATACACAATAGGAACCGACTGAAGAGTCGCTGGCTCCTTATCTATATCCCTGACATGAACCAAATGGTATATACAACCTTTAGAAATAAACTTCCGAGCTCTAAGGTATGAAATAAAATTACCCTTGGGCGTGGCTGCATTACCTTTCCATTCAAGGACAGGCTCACCAGGAAAATGAAATCGGACCAACTTTGCACGACAATCAATATTAGCATAACAAGCTGCCAACCAATCCATACCCATAATGACATCGAAGTCTAGCATAACCAATTCAACTAAATCAACAGAGGTTGGACGGTCATTAATTAACACTGTACAACCTCGATAGACATGACTAGCTACAATAGAGTCACCAACTGGCGTATACACCTCAACTGACTGCGGCAACAACTCAGATCTCATGTCAAGCTTACCAGCAATAAATGGAGTAATATATGAAAATGTAGAGCCAGTATCTATCAATGCATAAATGGCATGGAATGTATTGTCAATGCACCTGTGACAAAATCTGGGGATGCCTCTGAATCTTGTCGGCCTGTGAGTGCATAAAAGCGGTTCTGGCCACCACTAGAACCTGAGGTGTCTCCTCCACCTCTCCCCTACCACGGCCCTGAGTAGGCTGTGGACTTGGTCGGGGATCACGGGCTGAGGGAGAAGAGGCTGCTGTGGATCCTGAAGGCTGAGTTGGGGGTACCTCTGCCTAACCTCGGGCATCGGCTAATAAAATGTCCTATCTTCCCACAATGATAACATCCACTCGAACCCTGTCTACACTGCCCGGTGTGCAGCTTACCGCACTGAGTACATGGAGGAGTAGGTTGTCTCATCTGTGCGGAACACTCGTGTCGACGGCCCTCAGGTTGGCTTGAGCTCTGCCCCGGTCCTGACTGAATATAACGATCAAACCGCTAGCCCTGTATCTGTGGTGGGAAACTACCTGATGACCGAGGTGGATATCGATGGAGTGGGGGCCTAAAATCACCCCATGGCTCCCTATAAGGCCCCATAGTACGAGCCCTCTTACTCTGCTCCCTATCCCTGCGAGTATCACGAATCCAACGGGAAAGGTCCTATGTAGTTTGAGCGAAAGCCTGTATGCGGGAAAAAACTAAATCATCCGATAGGGATGCTACCCTACAGTCTCTAATTAGATGATCCCCCAAACCATCCACATAATGATGAACTCTAGCCTTCATGGTACGTACGATATTTGGTGCATACCTTGCCAAAGAATTTAACTTATGGCTATAATCCCTCACACTCATATCCCCCTGCTTCAGGCTAAGAAACTGGTCAAGACGGGCCTCCCGAACCTCCCGTGGCAAATAATGGGCTAAAAACGCCTCAGAGAAGTCCTCTCATTCTGCTGGTGGAGCATCTGGTCCTCTATATCTCTCCCATGCCTCATACCATAGGACAACTACATCACGTAGTCGAAAAGAAGCCAGCTCCACAGCCTCGGTGACGGAGTCATGCATCACCCTCAATACTCTATACATATGATCTATAAAGTCCTGGGATCCTCAGTGGAACTAGATCCTGTAAATAATGGAGGGGCCAAGTGGATCCTGCCTCCCTCATCCCCTGCTCCCCACTCTCTGATGGGGAAACAACAGGTGCTGGAGGTCCTGTGTCTCTAGCTGCCTCAGGTACCAATGGAACTAGTGAGGCTGGGGGTATTGCATCTCCTTGGGCTCCAACAAGTGCTGGGGAAGCTGAAACTAGGGGTACTGGAGACTCACTGTGTGCCTCTAAGGGAAATCTATCCCTCTGACCCGGTGGGGAACGACTGGTACTTTCCCCCAGATCCATACCTATCTCTCGCTGTGCCATCTCCTGAGCGTAGGTCGCCTGTTAGATAAGAAACACAAAGCACGATTAATTTTTCATATGTTCTTATAACTTCTCTCTATAGCACGATCTATTAATTGAAAAAAACGTAACTATTCCTAAATTCCTCATAGCCTCCTGATTATAATTGTGGTGCACAACACACCTATAAGCAAGACTCTACTAGACACGGCTTGTGGACTCCTTGGGATAAGACCTGCTCTGATACCAAGTTTGTCACGCCCCAAACTAGGGGAGGCACGAATGGCACTCGATACTGTATTTAATCGAGTTAGCCACTAAGCATACTAGCTAACTAAACTTGGGGCCCAGCAGATCGGGGAGCACAACATCTGAAATACTAAGCCTGGTCCGTTAAGGTCATGACCTGAATAACNGCCAAGCCTATGGTCTGGAGACTGAAAGCTGCAAAAAGAAACCCAGAATACTGTGTCCACAATAGCCTCTAAGAGTGTCATAAGAACTGTCGGGACAAGGCCCCTACTATATCCAAATTGTACAACAAAAGTAACCATCCTACGAAAGTTCCAGGAAGAGGTGGAGCTTACCAACTCACAGCTGAACCCCGAAATCCTAGCGGAGGGGTCGATCAGAGTCCCTACCTGGACCTGCACGCACAAAACAACAACGCAGTGTCCCCAGGCAACGTGACATCAGTACAAATAAAAATGTACTGGTATGTAAGGCAGAAAGTAGAATCATACATAGCTGATGTAAAAAGGGTAATAGAGATACCACCTGACACTGAAACTCTGATAGCCTCCATGGCCGGCATCCGACCTCATAGTAATCAAATATGCATGGTATGCTCGTGCAATCGTATGTCGTGAATACATATTTATTGATGCAAATGCATGGCATACCCAACCAAATGATAGCAATGGCGGTCTCTCCCTGTAGATAACCGGTATCATATTGCCAACCTGTGGTCATCTGTACAATATATATAGTCTTTCGGGCAAATATGCCCCTTACCTCCGATTATAGCTCGAAGTCCATGCATAATATTCCATGTAATGATATGAACTTGAATGCACATAATAGGCCATAACAAGAACTTAGCCAATCTTGGCTCATTGGTACTCTTGTTCTCATAATCTCATAATCACCTTCGTATCGCATACAAATGTCTCGGTGAACCTCATATGTTTTTTGAATAAGCTTGAAAACTGAACTCGACTTTTAGAAAGATAACTTAACTCTGAAGATGTTCATAAAAAGTTTAAGGTGGTTCACTTAGTCCTTATACCTGATTTCTTGATAATTAGTAAAAGAAAGTATTTCAAAAATCAAGTGTTTTAGTAGTTTAAACATAAAAATTATATTTGAGATTTTCGAAAATAGCGTGTATCACTTCAGAGATTTTTTTAAAATACNGTAGTTTTTAATAACTAATTACTATAAAAATTAATCATTTTATTCGATAAATCATAGATTTAATGAAGAATATATAATTGGTTGTTTTATTCTTAATTAATATGTAAATATATGAAAATAAGGTTTAAAATTAATTACTAACATTTGTTGGATTAAATTAGATTTGGACTTATTTAGGTTATTTAGTTAATTAATTGAGAAAAAGCCAATTTCGAACCTGGGCTTGAAACTACCCAGGCCCAAACCCAATCCCTACAAACTAAAACAACCCAAGCCCAAAACCCCTTACCCGTCCTGCCCCAGCACCCTTCCAAACGACCCTGTTTGGTTTAAACAATTGAATCCTAGCCATTGATCGAAGTTGATCGGACGATCAGGAACTCACCCCCCCAAACTATATAAATGTCCAAACTAAACCCTACCCCCCATTAACGTAGAAGTCTAACCCTCCCTTTCCCTTTCGCCCGTCTCTCTCTCTCTCTCTTCTCTCTAAAAACCCTAGCCGCCTAGGGTTCCAACCTTGCTCCGCCCACCGAAAATCGCCTACCGGTGGTGGACGACCTCCAATCAACCCCAACTTCTCACTAGACAATCACCATCATCCCCTCTACCACCTCCCATTGCTGGTTTCCCTAAAAACCCAGTCGATTTGCACCAATTTCAGATCTAAGAAATCTGAAAACCCCAAAAACTACTCCCCGTCCGATTCAAGAACAATCAATGGTTCAGACCTTCATGGGTCAATTGCTCTTAACTAGGGTAATCGATTCATGAAGGTTTGATTCATTTTCAAACCCCATTGGATCCGGTAAGGTCCAACGACCTCCTTTCTCTTTCCCCAAAAAAACCCCTTTTACTGGTATCCCCTCCTCCCCTTCTAACTGTTTGTTGTGCCATTAGCATGGATATGTCATAGTTTAATCCTTTTTGTTGTATCACTGTTTAGATCTGTTGTTTTCTTTCATCGTTTTCTTCCACCCGTGTACATTTCTTCCTCATCGTTTAGTTTAAGCTCTAAATATATTTCATGAAAGTCATATCTTGATTTTGTTCTCGTCAATTAAGTAATTAGTTTTCCCTGTTTAACCATGTTTCCTAACTTAGGTTTCGTCATTGTGAATGACTGTTCTGTTTTGATTTGCATTACCTTCGATTTGATTGATTTAGTGTTTAACATGTTATGCACATTCCGAACTGTTTTTGCAACCATGTTTAGTCATTTAGGTTTTCCTGTTAATCACCATTGATTTACTAAATGTTCTACTTGTTTAAAGTTAATAATTAGCTTTATTGGTTCATGCTTAAGTCCTCCAGAATACCTTTACTGTCGTTTATCTCCTCTCTAAATGCTACTGTCCATCCCTATTTGATTACTCACCCTAACCTTAGTATAATATGAAGATTAATCATTCACCTAGATTATTTAAGAAGTCAAAACTGATTGGTTTACTTTAATTACTTGATTTAAACATAAGTAAGTAGTATGAAACTAACTCTAGGCATTTAATCAATTAACCTTTAATTAATTAACTCAACCTTAGTTAAGAACAACTAGTTGTCACCTAAAGGGCATAACTAGTGTCAGTTAACCATAGTTAAATGGTAACCCAAGTAAGTAACCCTGGTTACCTAATGGTAAATATAGGGGCTTCAAAGGGGTACATGAGGAAATATATATTAGGAAATCAGATTTTTTAAGGGTAAAAGAGTCATTTTAATGGGTAGGATAGTTCTAGAATAGGGGGCAGTTGTCCCAAAGATAAGGGTGATAGCTGCCCTATGTACTATTTTGGTACTATTTTCAGCTTTGGATAGGGAATATTCAAAAGAATATCCCATTCCCAAATATCCTATAAATAGACCCTCTTTTTAGAGATGAGGGGATTGATTTTTTTTACACTTTTGAGCTGCTGGGATATAGAATCCTTCCAATTTTCAGAAATACTGTCTCCACTTAAAAGGTTTTAAAAAGAAGAGTACTATTGGAAAAATCTGATTTCCTTTTGGAAAATAAGTTTATAAGTAGATGACCTAGCTTAGTTGCTATCTTATCTTTTCTGAATTTTGGGGTTTTATGGAAGTTTTCCTTCAAACATTCATACCCAAGAGTTCTGGGTGTATTCTTGCTGGACTGTTTGGTTTTCTGTGGGGTTTCTGTTTATTGTTTCTGATTTCTCTTCCTTCTTGCTGTTATTGTTCCGACTTGACCTTTATTTGGTCAAGTCTCTTTGCTGTTTTTCTCTTTAAAGGTATGTATCAGTTCATCTCTTCTTAATGAAATTTTTGGACTAGAATCCTCATTTTCTGCTCACTTTGTAAAACTGGCTTTTCTTGATGAATGAAGTTACTGTTCCTGTTTTGTGAAATGTGACTGTGTAGATGTTTATTCGCATGATAATGATTCTGCGAGTGTGATAGGCAATGTCTTGGTTATAGTATTTCTCCTATTGGTGCACGATTGTTTGCTTAAGATTATATGTGATAAGTACTCATGGTCCTATATTAGGAAACAAGCTGCATTAAGGTGTTGAATCTGACCTTCTCTATGGTCAGATTCCATCAATAAGAATGCATAAATATGCTTTCGATTGAGTCTCTTTGGTCAATAAAGAGATTCAATAAGCAAGTCTCTAGATAGTTTAGGATATTGGCATTAGGGTAGATGAATATGACTTCTTAATTGTCAAATTCACCCCCTTAGCAGTGCACAAACATTAGTATGATTGGATGAAGTTCCTTTTTTTTAACGGTATAAAATACGTAATTAAGAGGGGCATTAGAGTGAGGAATCTGACCCTTTGGTTGGTCAGATTCATCCTCTTAAATGCCTAAATGAGCAAGCCTCTATATGGTTTGGAATTATGCTGAATTAGCACTAGGGTAGATGAATCTGACTTTCTAATAGTCAAATTCACCCCATTAATAGTGTATAACAGTAGTTTAGCTTTGCTAAAAATTATCCTTCAAAGGATATAAGTGTGTAATGAGATGGAGCTTTAGGAAAGTGAATCTGAAGTAACAAAATAGTCGGATTCACTCCTCAAAATGACCATAGTAGTCAAAGAATTTGAATAAATGCTTGCTGCAATCTGTTGCATGACATAAAGATGACAATTAAAGAGTCTAAACAAAGTAATATCACTGGGTTTGAATCTAACCTTTTCCATGGTTAGATTAAGTCCATTAGAAGGCATGAACATATTTTGTTCTCCTATGGCATCATTAAGGTTGAATCTAACTCCCTTTTGTGACTAGATTCATCTCACAAAATTCCCAAAGGTCTGTCGTTAATATTGTCCAAGTTCTCAAACTTTGGACTTATAATTAAAATGCAAGTTTAAGTCTTCGAAGGACATGTTTGCTGGCTTGCACAGGAGCAGCAACTAGTTTTGTTTTTCCCTTCTTTATTTTTTCCTATTAGTAAATCGGTATTACTATGATTCATGAATAATGTAATAGTAATAGCATATCTACAGACTTCTATGTACATTTCGCTTTTTTTTAGTTGTAAATATGGACTGAACTATATAAATTTATGATTAGTTGTATTTTTCTTAATTCAGAAACGTTTATTACTATAGTTGTTATGGTCTAGACATGCCAAGGTCACCTGAGCTGGGCCAGACTCGTAAACATGGCCCAATTGAGCCTGCTAGTGTCTGAATTTCAGGCTATGGGGCCTGGAATGTTAGACCCACTAATTGTGTTAAACAATCTGTAACCAGGCCTTTTTCTCTTCTGTTGTCAATTAGCATGAGAAGTGTTTTCATTCATGAAATCCGCTGTAAATTTCTTGCGACTGAACACAAATGGGTTTTCAAATCGATTATCAAAAGGTAGAACCGGAAATTCGGATCTTTTCTTAAACTGTCCGCTCCAAATAAAAGCAACCATAGTTTAATTCAGTTTATTTTTAAGGGCTTGTTCTGTCACAAAATTTAAGACAAAATTCCATGTTAGATCCATGAGCTGTATATAAATACTCTTGTTTAGTATATAGGAGTAGATCAACCGGTAAAGAAATCCTGTACACGTAACCTTATATTCACAATTCAAAATTTGCCTGTTTCTTACCATATAGATGTGAGATGTGTTAGTATGTTTGTTCTTAACTGTTTTTCGAATCATGTCCAAATGACCTAATTAGGATGACCTAAAGTGATACAATTTGGGGCTTAAATGAGGCCGTAGCCCAAAACATGTTATCTTTAGGCTATTGAACATCATTTAGGTAATCCTTAGGTAGAATGAACACCTTTACTTTGAAAGTTGACAAAAATTGAGTATTACCTCAAATTACCTTAACCTACACTCGGGAGTGGCAACTCATGCCCCCGACCCTCACTCCAAACGACTAATAAAACACATATAGCAATCACGGGTGCATTTCATGTGACGTGATTACCATGTGTTCAAAAACAACAAGTGTACGTCATCGTAACTTGTCCAAGATAAATCCATAAAACGTCCTAATTGATTTTAAAACTAAAATGTTCTTTCAAATAGAAAAACCTAAAGAATAATCAAACATCGCCTCAAATAGGCATTTTAAAACTGTCATGACCATAGTGTTGACTACGTAATCCACACTCGGGTGCGACAACTCATTTCCCCGTCTTCAACTTCAAATTTTAATAAAAAATCACATGTTGTAATTGTGGGTGCATTTCATGTGGCACAGTAATAATGTGTCCAAAAACAAACAAGTGCACGCCAACGTGACTTGTTTCGAGATNATCAGATAATTTAGGCCAAATATTAATAGTTAAGCGACCGTGCTAGAGCCACGGAACTCGGGAATGCCTAACACCTTCTCCCGGGTTAACAGAATTCCTTACTCGGATTTTTGGTCACAGACAAATTAAAACAGAGTCAGAATTTCCTCGGTTTTGGATTTTTAAATAACACGGTGTCCCGGAACATCGTAAAAAAAAACCGGGTGACGACTCTGAAATAAATAAATAAATCTCAAATCCGAATAATGTCACTTAAAGTGGAAAAACTCCCTTATTACCCCTTCATTAATCCGGGGGTAGTGGAAAAAGGTGGTGTGACATCTCTAGCGACTCTGCTGGGGACCGAACCCAGAATCTCTGGTTCAGTGTTCAAGAATTCGAGCTTAGAATAACTGTTGTATTTGGCTTTATTATCTGATTTTACATATTTGAACCTAATGTGCTAAATGCTGCTTTTACTGCTTTGATATTATCTGAACTGTATATAAAATTGTGCCGAAGCCCTCTTCTCTCTGAGTCTTCTAAATCATCTGGGAAGTGTGCACTTCGTGTGACTTCTTTTCTGTTAGAGTCATATCCAAATTTTAGAACGAGGTATGGATAAATTGCAAAGCCGGCGAAGCTTCTGTATTCCCGGTACGCTGCCCCGACCTCGGCTCGAGCTGTCCGCTCGGGTAAACCTGGTCTAGAACAAAACCCCAGGTTTAAACCTAGAATAACAAAACCTCATGCCGGATCCCTAGTAGGAACGCTTATTTGCATCATGTGCATTTGACCTAGGGGACTCAACATAGGGGTTGGGTCCATCTACGCCAGGTGTACCCGAAATAAAAGACTACCCTGATGCATTTTATTTGCTACGTATNATGAGCAGAAAAACCAAGAGTGAGGTAGAATAGAGAATTTACCCTATTTTGGAAAATCCTCGTGTTTATCCCGAAACGCTGCCAAAATTTCTAAAAAAATAAAATATACATATATAAAACAAAATAAGTGGGTGTATATTTTTAGTTAATCAAGATTTTTCCCGAACTACGTTTTTTTTGATTCGCACTGGTGTGAGATACGTAGGCAACCCTCATCGGGTCCAACTCCATCTTTCAAAATCAAACAAATATAGCCTTAAATAAAATTAGGTGACGCCATTATAGCGTAATCGCCCAAGTGGGGCGCCGGAAGGCCGTTTTGCAAGAATGGCCACCTGTGTTTTGTCTTTAAATTTTGACCCAATTCGCGAACGCGGCCTTAAAAGGCCGTATTCGCAAAGGTGGTCCATTTTATTTAAACCCTTTTCCCAAAATGACACTTTTCGAAAATTTTTCTATGGTCTTAATAATAAAAAAAAGAGAACCAATGTGCAGGATGAATACAGTTGAAAACATCCCCTTCAAAGCAGTCGAGGAAATCCCTTTGGGACTCCATATGTGGTGGAGCAACTTGGGGGAGACCAGTAGAAAGTCTGTTATAAAAGCTTTAGGGGGACTTACTGGCCTTTTAAAGATCAAACCGAGGTTGGACAGCGTCGAGGCTCTAGTACCGTTCTGGGATCCCGCCCACAATGTATTCCACTTTTTGGTCATTGAATTAACACCCACGCTGGAGGAAATAGCGGGGTATGCTGGTCTCAATGACAATCTCTGAAGTTGGTACCTAGTGGAGCCCAGGGCGGTGACTCCCCACAAGTTTTTGGATCTGTTGAATATTAGCCGGGACATCCAAGACCCATATTTGTCCGAAGGTTTCTGCACTTTCTACTTTCTTTACAGACGTTATGGAGATTCCCAGGGTTATGAGGCTAACAACACTGGTCTAACTCATAAAGATCAGGCTAAATGGGAAGCACGCCGGGGGCTAGCTTTTGTGGTAGCATTCTTGGGCACCTTGATCTGCCCAACAAACGACGGATGCATAGACATCGGACTTGTGGGAATAGCAGACTTCATGATGAAAAAGTCCAATGGCACACTGATACCGATGGTCTTAGCCGAGATTTACCGTGCTATGACAGTTTGCCAATCAGGGGGAAAATTCTTCGAGGGATGCAACCTGCTCCTACAAATCTGGCTGATCGAACACCTCTGTCACCGCCCGGGCTACATGAACTACGACTAAACCGGTTAAACTGCATCGAGAAACATGGTACTCGGGTAAAAGGCCACCAATTCCCTAAAGGCACAGAAGCCAGGCACTCATACTTAAGCTCACTAACTGCCAACCAAATCGAGTGAACGTTCGGATGGCTCACTCTCAACGAGGTTATCAATATGTGTGCTGAGGTTTGCTATCTTCTGTTAATGGGCCTGCGAAGCATTCAGCCATATGCTCCGCACCGGGTCCTACGCCAGTTGGGGAGGCAACATGATGTTCTCCATGACGAGGATTTAAGCCAACAAGCCATTGAATTATGCCCAAGAGCTGCATTTCCTGACGGCAGGGTCCGTCAAATTTGGAATGAGTGCAGGTTTTTAGAACCTCAAACTCGTGTGAGAGACTTATCCAAAGGGGAAGTGGAACCCGCCTACACCTCTTGGTACGGTGTAAGAGGCAGGGACCATCAAGATCAAAAACGACCCGCAAAGAGACCCAATGTACAACAATTCGCCGAGCAAACTCAAAAGCATTGGGATTGGTTAGAAAAAGAGAAAAACTACCGACCCACCACAAGCAAATTGGAGGCCCAGGTCAGGGAAATCAAGTTCGAAAACATTCTACAAACTGCCTCAATCGAAGGAGAGAAAAATAGATTAGCCCAAGAAAATGAAGCCCTCCGGGCCCAGATACAGGAACTGAAAACAGCTGCTGAGAACCCAGAGAGAAGCAGGACCGATGAAAGGCTTATCAATAGCCTGAGGCATAAAGTATGTAGCTATGGGAATGAGTTAGACGAAACCGAAGAAGAACTGGCCGAAGTTCGGGCAAGACTAACAAGGAGTGCGAAAGAAAGAACAGAATTTGTTCAGAGACTAAAAAGGAAATATGACCAAGAAGTCGTGGGCTTGAATGAAAAATTGGTCGCCGTCGAGGACGAGATGGCCAAACAGGCGAAAAGGTTTAAAACAGAGAGGGAACAGTGCTATGCCATGATGGATCGGTTAGAAAAGAGTTGCAACAATGGAAAGAACAGAGTCACAAGGATGTTCAAACTTTAGAAGCAAGATTCCAACAAATCGGGCGCCTGCTTCAAGAGAAAGGTATTATCAGGTGAAGGGTCCGAGAGATAGCTGACTACATCGTCACCAAATGTCAGGAATGCGAAGATATGACTCGGACCACTTTCTTCTCAGCAATTATTATCTTCGTCCATAAGATAATGGACGACCTTTACCGCCTCCGACAAGACATAGCACGCAGGCCCGTGGCAAAGCCGAATGATTCCCCACCGGCCCCTGGAGCAACGGAATCACTAATGTATTCTTAATATTTTCGAGTCTGTACTTCACTTTTCTAGTCATAGTCATATGTTGAGTCCACAATAGTCTTTATATTTTTGAAAATGTGTGTCAAGTCTGTTTTGCAAGCTCTGTAATTCCAAAAATGGGCTGTTAACTTTCTGTAATCAAAAGTGTTTTATTTAATGAATGGAATTTTCCTTGGAATGAAGCCTTTAGNAATGATGCCCCACCGGCCCCTGGAGCAACGGAAGCACTAATGTATTCTTGATATTTTCGAGTCTGTACTTCACTTTTCTAGTCATAGTCATATGTTGAGTCCACAATAGTCTTTATATTTTTGAAAATGTGTGTCAAGTCTGTTTTGCAAGCTCTGTAATTCCAAAAATGGGCTGTTAACTTTCTGTAATCAAAAGTGTTTTATTTAATGAATGGAATTTTCCTTGGAATGAAGCCTTTAGAAAATGATATATGCATCTCTTTGGGTTTTGCTAACATGAACTATGCGATGGTCTGATTCATGCGGCGCCGTGATACATAGGCAATCCACATAGGATTCGATCATAACCATAAGAAAGGAAACCAAGCAAGGTAGTAAATAGCAGACGCAATAACCAAGGGAAGGAAAAAATAATAACCGAAAGAAAAACAATCCAAGAGATAAGGCCAGGATGAAATACACAACTGTGGCGAAGACATATATAAAAGCATCAGGGGCATTGCATACCCCGTATGGGCAATTTGTCTATGTTTTAAAACTAATGTTTGTTGGTTCAATCTTAAAGGTATTTTAAGGTGGTTGGTTTTGCGGCAACCTGGCTTCCCATCCTTACTTCACAAGATCGAAGGGGAGCTTAGAAATGACATCTGAAAGTCACCTGCCCATCGTCAACTCCACCGTGTAAGACCTAAACCCCGCCATCCCAACATCGGAGTCTGCAAAAACAGAAGAAAACAGGGCTCTACGTTGCCGCATGCTAGAAATGTGGGACGCATGGTCCAATAGTAGGGAACTACCTAGTACTATCCTGGGATTCCCATAGATAATCCCCAGGGCAGGAGGGACGTCCAATATCCCCATAACCGGCCACGCCATTTGGATATCCAACCACGTCGGCTCATTTTGCCGGGAGGCCTTCTGAGGGTCGCCCCCAGGCCTTGTTTTTTGGTGCGTCTTCCAACATTTTTACCGCACCACCGATCTCCGCCACAGCCCCACCAACTATCTCCGGACAAAGTTTCGAGCCACCAACATTCACATTCCAAACACCATTCGTCCATCAGGATACTGCTCATGCTGCTCCCAATGCATATCTCCAACAAACTCAGCCCGAGTTCACTGTGGGACAGGATAAGAAAAGCTTCGAAAACAAAGAAATAACCCGGAAAATGAAGAGTATTGAACAGAGCCTAAAAAATATACAGGGGCTAAGTGGGCAAAAAAGTGTCTCCTATGCAGATTTGTGCATGTTCCCGCACGTCCATCTGCCTCTCGGGTTCAAGACCCCCAAGTTCGAAAGATATGACGGGCATGGAGACCCCATAGCCCACCTGAAAAGATACTGCAACCAACTCAGGGGAGCAGGCGGGAAGGAGGAACTTCTCATGGCGTATTTTGGAGAAAGTTTGACGGGAATTGAGTCGGAATGGTACATGGACCAAGATATATCCCGTTGGCACATATATGATGACTTAGCCCAGGACTTTGTCTGAAAATTCCAATACAATGTGGACATTGCTCCCGATAGAAACTCACTGTCCAATCTCAAAAAGAAACCTTCAGAGAGTTTCAGGGAGTACGCCATCAAATGGCGTGAGCAAGTATCCAGGGTCAAACCTCCGACGGATGAGGTTGAAATGGTGAGCGTTTTTCTACAAGCACAAGAAGCTGATTACTTCCAGAATATGATGTCCGCCATGGGCAAACCATTCGCGGAAGCAATTAAAATTGGAGAAATGGTGGAGAACGGGTTAAAAACTGGTCGTATCCTGAGCCAATCTGCCATAAGAGCGACCTCTCAGGCCATCCAAAGCGGGTCCGGGGTTGCGACCAACAGGAAAAAGAAAGAAGAAGGGGCCATGATGGTTTCCGATGTCAGGAAACCTCGACAATACCCACGCCCATTTCCTAAAGCCTCCCAGCATTACTACCCTCACCAAGATACAGCCTATGCTTCGCCCCCTTTTCCCTATGCGGTAATGAATGCTCAGCCACATCCCAGGCCGCCACAACAATACAATCAGAATAGAACTCCACCCCCGAAAAATAACCATCGTCCCCCACCTCCATATAATCAACGCCCGCCTCAAAACAGCTACCCGTACAATGCCTACCCTAGAGAGCCACCAAGGAGATTTAATTTCACTCCCATCGGAGAGCCGTATTCCAGTCTCTTCCCAAAGTTCGTCCAGATGGGGTTCCTGCAACCCGTACCTCCAAACGGGCAGAATTCCCAATCACCATCATATAGACGGGGTACCAGTTGTGCTTACCATTCCGGAGCAGAAGGTCACGACACGGAGGACTGCTGGAACCTCAAAAGGGCCGTGGAAAATATTATAGAACAAAAGAAAGTGGTTTTAAGGGACGAAGAAGCTCCCAATGTGACAAACAATCCACTGCCCGCCCATAATCATGGGCCCGTCATTGGCATGATTTGCGAGGACCGGGATTTCGATCCAGCTCTAAAGGTCATCATCGCCATCGCAGATATAGAAAGAAAACCCAAGACGGCACACAATCCGGCCAAGGAGATGAGAAAGAGCAACCCCGTCCCCCAAGTCACGGAACAGACTGAGACTGGGACAAACAAGAAACCCTCTAAAGATGCTGTCCTTTACATCCCCAAAGCACACAGGGAAGAACAAAGTGTTTTGAGCCCTCCCAGACGGTTACAATTCAACAGGGCAATAAAGAATGGCTCAAAAATATATATCCCAAAGCAGACGTATGCGGCGCATGGGCCAATAATTTCACCCAGGCTGAATGAGCCCGTGGTTATTAGCCGCGCGTTGCAAACTCCCATAAAGAATACTACCACCGTCCTATGGGATTACCGCCGGACAGTGGTGACATACAAAAGGAAAGAGATTACCGGGGAGACAAGCGATGTAAACTCTTCAGAGAAATACCTCGACCCGAAAAAGCTAAATAAAAGCAAGATGAAACGTTTTCCGCCCAAAGGGCCGATCAGTGCTGTAGAGGCCGAAGAATAGAATATGAGAGCCTCTGAATACGCCATAATTGAGGAGCTCAGGAAATCCCCCGCCCAGGTTTCGCTTCTGTCCTTGTTGGTGAATTTGAGCAAGCATCAGAAGATCCTGATCAAAACCCTCAATGAAGCATATGTTCCGGCCATCACCACGGTCGAGCAAATGGAGAGGATGGCAGAACGATTTTTTGAGGTCAACCAGATTTCGTTCAGCAAGAATGATTTGCCCTCGGAGGAGGCCGCCCACAACAAAGCTCTCCACCTAACTGTTAAATGTGAAGGTTACTACGTGAAGAGAGTTATGATGGACGGTGGGTCTGGGGTTGACATTTGCCCTCTATCAACCTTACAAAGAATGGAGATCGGGATTGAAAGAATCAGGCCCAACAATGTGTTCGTCCGTGCATTCGATGGTATCAAACGAGACACGATCGGGGAGATTGATATGGTTTTGACAATCGGCCCTGTCGACTTCTAAGTAACATTCCAGGTCATGGATATGGATACTTCCTACAATTATCTCTTGGGAAGGCCTTGGATCCATGCGGCAGGGGCAGTGCCATCCACTCTCCACCAAATGGTTAAGTTCGAATATGAGGACCAGGAAATCGTGGTCCATGTGGAAGACAAGCAATCCATTTACAGGGACCCGTTAGCCCCATGCCTGGAAGCAAGAGAGGGCAACGAGCACATAGTCTACCAGGTTTTTGAGATTGTGGTTGCAGACCAGCATGAGGAAGGAACCCCATGCCCTCAACCCTTCCTATAAAACGCATCAATTATGGTCGCCAACCACATGATCAAACATGGGTACACACCCGGAAAAGGGCTCGGGGTGTCTTTGCAACGCATTAAAGAACCCGTCACCTAGCCTGTCAATAAAAAGTTTTTCGGCATAGGGTTTTAAGCTACCCCAGACGATGAACAATGGACTGAACAATTCAAGAAAAATGGTTGGTTATTGCCTCAGCAAATCCCACATATCACTGCATGATTTACCAAGCCGAAATACGTGGAAGAAGAAGAAGAGGTTTTCACGGCCGAAGAAATAGAAGAAATATGCGGAGCAATGACACAAATGTTGTATGAGGCCCATATGGTCCAACCAGGAGAGGGCCCCAGGACTGCTGAAGTATAGTATATGGGACCTGATGCCAAGTTGCAAAACTGGGAGGCTACTCCATTCCCCGTCCGGCGGGAGTCTCGGTAGTTCAGCTTTTGCCATCCTTTCTGCACTATGAGTTATTTCAGGGTGTAACTCAAGTTTTAAATTCTTGCCTTTAAATTTCGATGTAAACCCTCCTATGTTCAAATTCAATGAAATGAAATCAAAATTTCATCGTCTACTATTCTTTCTGATTTTTGTTTACTTTTCTTTTTTTTTTCAGTCCTAATAATGCGGCTTTAAAAAACATGACATGCTTGCGGACTCCCTGCTCTGATCCTAATACGTCGTCTAGCCTCGAAATAATGAATCAAGAACCGGAATATGACAAAGAAGAGGCTTTTAGGGAAATAAATCGAGAATTAGAGCAATTCGAGAATAAGCCTAAGCCGAATTTAAACGAAACAGAATCCGTTAACTTGGGCAGTGAAAAAGAGATTCGAGAAACCATGATAAGCGTCCATGCAGATTAAAATACTAAAGATGCCTTGATTCAACTCCTATTAGAATTCAAGGACGTATTTTCTTGGTCCCACGAAGACATGCCCGGATTAAGTATAGACTTGGTGGTGCACAAATTTCCCACCTACCCTCATCCACCGATCCAACAAAAGCAGAGGAAGTTCAAAATAGACATGAGTGACAAGATCAAAGAAGAGGTTGCTAAACAACTAAAGGCTGGAGTAATCCGAGTGGTCCAATACACCACCTGGCTAGCCAATGTGGTTCCGGTGCCTAAAAAGGACGGAAAGGTCCGAGTATGTGTCGACTACCGAGATCTGAATAAAGCCAGTCCCAAAGATAATTTTCCGCTGCCAAATATACACATCTTAGTGGACAATTGTGCCAAACATGAGGTGCAGTCTTTTGTCGATTGCTATGCCGGATATCACCAGGTGTTGATGGATGAAGAAGATGCAGAAAAGACAGCCTTCACTACACCCTGGGGAACATACTGTTACCGAGTCATGCCATTTGGTTTAAAGAATGCCGGGGCTACTTATATGAGGGCCATGAACGCCATATTTCACGACATGATGCATCAGGAGATTGAGGTATACGTGGATGATGTGATCGTTAAGTCCAGAACCCAAAATGACCATTGCAACATTTGAGAAAATTCTTCGAATGCCTGTGCAAATATAATTTGAAGTTAAACCCAACCAAATGCGCTTTCGGAGTTCCATCCGGAAAATTACTGGGATTTATAGTCAGTCGACGGGGCATCGAGCTGGATCCAACAAAGATAAAATCCATCCGGGACCTCCCACCCCCGAGAACCAAGAAGGAAGTCATGAGTCTGTTGGGTAGGTTGAATTACATCAGCAGGTTCATCGCTCAGTTGACCTCAACATGCGAGCCTATATTCAAGCTATTGAAAAAAGATGCGGCCATCGAATGGACAAACGAGTGCCAGGGCGCTTTTAACAAGATCAAAGAATATCTGTCAAATCCTCCAGTGTTAGTCCCACCAGAACCAGGGAGGCCTTTGTTCCTATACCTGACGGTGCTAGAAAATTCCTTTGGGTGTGTTCTCGGGCAACACGATGCGACCGAGAAGAAAGAGTAAGCCATTTATTACTTAAGTAAGAAGTTCACAAGCTATGAGGCCAAGTATTCTCAGTTAGAAAGGACTTGCTGCGCTCTAACTTGGGTGGCTCAGAAGCTCAGACATTATCTGCTGGCCTACACCACCTACCTCATCACGAGGCTGGATCCTTTGAAGTACATATTCCAAAAGCCAATGCCCACCGGGAGATTAGCCAAATGGCAAATCTTGCTCACAGAATTCGATATTGTCTATGTCACTCGCACGACTATGAAAGCTCAAGCATTGGCCGATCATCTAGCTGAAAATCCGGTCGATGATGAATACCAGCCTTTAAACACTTATTTTCCGGATGAAGAAATCAATTCCATTGAAATAATCTCGGAAGGCGCCGACACCTGGAAAATGTTTTTCGACGGGACGACCAATATGAAAGGTGTCGGGATAGGGTCAACCTTGATTTCACCCACGGGGAAACACTACCCAGCCACGGCCCGTCTCCGTTTCTTCTGCACAAACAATACTGCCGAATATGAAGCTTGTATAATGGGCATGAACATGGCCGTTGACATGGATGTAGAAGATTTGTTGATCATGGGGGACTCTGATTTGGTCATTAAGCAGGCTCAGGGATAGTGGGAAACTCGAGATGTTAAACTCCTTCCCTACAGGCAGCATGTGGAGAATCTTAGTAAACGATTCAAAACCGTCGAGTTTCAAGTATATTCGTCGGTGCCACAATGAGTTAGCTGATGCCTTGGCCACTCTAGCTGCAATGCTACCCTATCTAGGTAATGCTCGCATATACCCGTTGGAGATCCAAATCGAGGAGAGACATGGTTACTGCAACACGGTCGAAGTAGAGTCCGATGTCCAACCATGGTATTATGATATTAAAAGATTTATGAAGACAAAAGAATATCCCGAGCAGGCCAACAGGGACCAAAAGAGGACCATCCAAAGGCTCACCAGCAGTTTCTTCCTAAGTGGAGGAGTACTGTATAAAAGGATACCCGATCTAAATCTGTTAAGATGTGTATACGCCAAAGAAGCCGAAAAGATCATGGGCGAGGTCCACTCAGGAATATGCGGTCCCCACATGAATGGGTACGTCCTCGCGAAGAAAATTTTGCGGGCTGGATATTATTGGATGACCATGGAGAAAGATTGTTTCGGTTTCGTCCGGAAGTGCCATAAGTGTCAAATACATGGCGACCTAATCCATGCGCCACCTTCAGAACTGCATCCTATGTCAGCACCCTGGCCATTTGTTGCTTGGGGAATGGATGTCATTGGGCCAATCGAGCCAAGGGCCTCAAACGGGCACAAATTCATCTTGGTTGCTATCGACTATTTCATGAAATGGGTCGAGGCCTTCGCGTTCAAAGCTGTCACTAAGAAAGTGGTAGTGGATTTCGTGCGCGCTAATATCATCTGTCGTTTTGATATCCCAAAACTATCATTACCGACAACGCCGCAAATCTAAACAGTAACTTGATGAGAGAGGCGTGTGAACAGTTCCAAATAACACACCGCAACTCGACCCCATACCGGCCCAAAGCNATCATCTGTCGTTTTGGTATCCCAAAAACTATCATTACCGACAACGCCGCAAATCTAAACAGTAACTTGATGAGAGAGGCGTGTGAACAGTTCCAAATAACACACCGCAACTCGACCCCATACCGGCCCAAAGCAAATGGCGTCGTTGAAGAAGCAAACAAAAACATCAAGAAAATTCTCAGGAAAATGATTCAAACATCTAGACAATGGAATGAAAAATTTCCTTTTGCATTGTTAGGATATTGCACGACCGTGCGTACATCGGTGGGAGCTACCCCTTACCTATTAGTTTATGGCACGGAAGCCATGATACCCGCTGAAGTTGAAATTCCTTCCCTTCGGGTTATTGTCGAAGCAAAAATTGAAGACAATGAGTGGGTCAAGACCCGACTGGAGCAATTAACTCTGATTGATGAAAAAAGAATGGCTGCAGTATGCCACGGACAATTATACTAGAAAAGAATGGCCCTCGCTTACAACAAGAAAGTGCGACCTAGGAACTTCGAGGTAAGGCAACTCGTTTTAAGACGTATCCCCCCACACCACGAAGAAGCGAAAGGAAAATTCGCCCCAAATTGGAAAGGTCCATACATCATAAGGAAATTTCTACCAAAAGGAGCGTTATACCTGGGAGACATCANCTTCGAGGTAGGGCAACTCGTTTTAAGACGTATCCTCCCACACCACGAAGAAGCGAAAGGAAAATTCGCCCCAAATTGGAAAGGTCCATACATCATAAGGAAATTTCTACCAAAAGGAGCGTTATACCTGGGAGACATCAAAGGAAATGACCCCAAAACGGCTATCAATGCAGATGCCGTCAAAAGGTATTATGTTTGATCCCCTATATATCGGCAAGTGTTTTTCGGTTGGGATGACAAAGGCTTTCATTCTCGCTACCCAAACACCATTAACCCCTTTTTGCAAACCCTTTGAGCCGGTTACTCTTATTTGATTACCCTCTTTGGAAACCGAAATTGTCATTGAAAAAAAAAACAAAACAAAAATCTTTACCTGAACTACGTTCGACTTGATTCCGAAAGGATACGTAGGAAGCCTCTCCTTGGGGTTCAGTCACACCACACCAAAAATTTCACATTTCCCCAAGAGTTTAAACTGGGGAAAATGCTATGATCAGTGACGTTTGCGCATGAAAGTTTCCAAAGCTGTAGCTCAATCCAAATTCTTTTCGCCAAAAAACCCTGTTCAAGCCCTTCCGATCGATCGATATTGATGTCCAAAATTGGAAATACAGTTGCTCGGAGCAGATACAAACAATGAGACAAATTAAAATGAGAGAGTCTTATCGGTGAAAACCCACACGGGCACTGTAAGGCGACGGCAAGTAGAGAAATTGAAAATGAGAGAGTCTTGTTAGTGAAAACTCGCAAAGAGCACTACAAGGCGACAATAAGAAGAGAAATGAGAGAGGTTAGTTGGTGAAATCTCGCAAAGGGCGCCACTAATCGAAAAGGATAGCGGATCACTATAGACACAGTCCGGGTCAAGGCTTCTAGATCTCGAGATGATAGTTGTGATGAATTTCTTAGAGTCGGACGATTTACACGGATCAGGCATCCAGTCCAAATGGCATGTCATGTTCATTGAAGTCTGCATGCACTCCAGATAAGTCCTTCTTTCCTTTCCCCGAAAGGGACACCTTTTGTTTAAATTCGTTGTCCATCCTGTCGTTTATTTTTCTTTTGAATCCCTTCGGCCTAACTCTGCCCCGAAACTAAGGCAAAGAAAAGATGGCAAGATTGATTTACAGGGATCTCATTTGACACGGGCTAATATGCAAAAGGCACCCAGCCTCGTCAGGGGCATCGATTAGATCTTGACTGGCCGTAGAAACCACCGCTTCAAACTCAAAACCTTGAAAGGAGAAAATCATATTAAAGTGCCTATTAAAGGCGAATGAAGTTGAAAGGTTGAGTCACACATGGCTAACCATCTTGGCAAGGTTTGAAAAGCTGAAATATTCCAAATGACCTAAAGTTACAGTTGGAAGAAAAGTCAGAAATGAAAAGCCAATAAAGGCGAAATAAAATTGGAAAGGTTAAGTCCCACACGACTAACCGTCGCAGCAGAATTCGAGGGGCCAAAACTCCTCCCCAATACTCTGAAAATCAGAAAGAAAAAGCAAGTCAAAAGCCCACAAAGGCAAAATAAAATGATTGGGTCCCACGAGACCGATCGCCATGGTGAAATCTGGAAAGCCAAGGTCCCCGGGATTAGAGATGAAACCCAATCCCCAGCAAGCAAACAAGCAAGCAAGTGATTGAGATCTCCGTCAAAAGAACTGAGATCAAGCAGCTGAAAATCAAGGCCGCAAAACCAACCACCTTTTCAAACTAACGAATTGTTCTTTGCTTGAAAATAGGAAACAAGAAACAGGTGCAAAAGGCAGATGCAATAAAAAGGACTCGCGCAAGAGCTAGAAGGAACTCTGCAACATTGACTCCAAAAAAAAGGGAAGTTTCCTCCAAAAATCTTTTCCCGCATAATAAAAAAAAAGAAAAAAAAAAGAGAAAGAAGAAATGAAATTGAATATGATGCGACCTTAAAAGTAGCATAGGGTCCTCAACCCCGGGCCAAACATTTTCCAACCAAGGATATCCCAGTCCTCAGTTGATGCCAACATAGGGTCCCGCACCAAGCAGACACCGGCATAACCTGGTGATCTGATCCTCCTGACAACAGCCAAACCTGTTGATCACTTCCAGACACTGGCATAACCCAGTGATCTCTTTTTCAGGCAACAGCATAATCTGTTGACCTCCCCGGACACCGGCATAATCCGGTGATCCTCTTGACAACATAACCTGTTGATCATTTCCAGACACTGGCATAACCCAGTGATCTTTTTTTTTTCAGGCGACATCATAACCTATTGACCTCCCCGGACACCGGCATAACCTAATGATCCTCCTGATAACAGCATAACCTGTTGATCACTTCCAGACACTGGCATAACCCAGTGATCTCTTTTTTTCAGGCGACATCATAACCTGTTGACCTCCCCGGACACCGGCATAACCTAATGATCCTCCTGATAACAGCATAACCTGTTGATCACTTCCAGACACTGGCATAACCCAGTGATCTCTTTTTTTCAGGCGACATCATAACCTGTTGACCTCCCCGGACACCGGCATAACTCGGTGATCCTCCTGACAACAACAGAACCTGTTGATCACTTCCAGACACTGGCATAACCCAGTGATCTCTTTTTCAGGAAACAACATAATCTGTTGATCTCCCCGGACACCGGCATAACCCGGTGATCCTCCTGACAACAACATAACCTGTTGATCATTTCCAGACATTGGCATAACCCAGTGATCTTTTTTTTCAGGCGACAGCATAACCTATTGACCTCCCCCGATGCCGGCATAACCCGGTGATCCTCCTGACAACAATATGACCTGTTGATCACTTCCAGACACTGGCATAACCCAGTGATCTCTTTCAGGCAACAACATAACCTGTTGACCTCCCCGGACACCGGCATAACCCAGTGATCTCTTTTTCAGGAAACAACATAACATGTTGACCTCCCCGGACACCGGCATAACCCGGTGATCTTCCTGACAACAGCATAACCTGTTTATCACTTCCAAACACTGGCATAACCCAGTGATCTCTTTTCAGGCAACAGCGTAACTTGTTGACCTCCCCGGACACCGGCATAACCCAGTGATCTTCCTGATAACAACATAACCTGTTGATCATCTTCCAGACACTGGCATAACCCAGTGATCTCTTTCTCAGGCGACATCATAACCTGTTGACCTTTCCAGACACCGGCATAACCTGGTGATCTTTTTCTTGACAACGGCATAACCCGTTGATCCTTTTCCAGACACCGGCATAACCTGGTGATCTTTTCTTGACGGAAACATATCCTGTCAATCTTTTCCAACATAGGGTCTCCAATCCCTAGTTGATTTTACTTTTAGGCATAGGGTATCCACTCCCTAGTCTACAATGACTCCGGGTGCACTGCTCCCGACCTTTCGCCACTTTCAATAATAAAGTAATATAGATTTTCTTGCAATAACTCACAAAATTTCCCTAGCGAAAACTGGGGCAGAAATTTTATTCATTTTGATTTTGTGCAGATTACGTTTCTAGAACATTGGAACTCGAGACGACCAAAAGAAGAAGTTTCGATCCAAAATAACAAAACAAAAAAGAAGAAAGAGAAGATTGAATCCAAAAGTGCATATATGGAGAAGATATAGACTATTCAGGACGAGATTGAAGTCATCCGTTCGGTATATCCTGCCTTGGTCCGAAAAGCGAAGAGACGAAAGCAACACCTGCGGCTAACAAACATCAAGATCCAGGTCAGAGTTAGCAGAAGATCAAGACTCAAGAACAGGTCTTAGATAGGAATCTTGTAACTAGCAGCTGATAAGTTTAATTGGTCAGTCGTTTTGTTTACTTTGGGTGTAACAAGAAGATCCGCAGCAGTAACAGCAGCAACCGTAATGAAACCACAGTCGCTCGGTAGCCCCAGCTACCAAAACTTCCAGAACTACACTGACCTGATTCCTTTATAACCAAGGATATGTAGGCAACCTTTGAAGCAGGGTTCGGTCAAACTTTTCAAAAACGCTTCACAATGGAACATATAAATAAGTAAAAGTCATTTATTGCTGCTCATTTTGTCTTTGCGCGAAAACTCTTCGTGTTTCCGAGCAAAGAGGGGCAACTGTGAGCATGTGATTTTTACTCACCGTATCGTCCTATACAAATCCCAATAAATCAATTGATTTTATGAATTTTGTTGATTTTTCAGTAATTAATTGTGAATTATTTGCATTGTTTGCATATCCATAATTCATCTTTCAAAATCATTAAAAATTTTGCTTTAATATTATCAAGGAATTATGAAGTTATTATTTATAATTAATTAAATAATAGACGAATGGCGAGTATTTAACGTAATGTAGTTTTTAATAACTAATTACTATAAAAATTGATCATTTTATTCGATAAATCATAGATTTAATTAAGAATATATAATTGGTTATTTTATTCTTAATTAATATGTAAATAGATGAAAATAAGGTTTAAAATTAATTACTAACATTTGTTGGATTAAATTAGATTTGGACTTATTTAGCTTATTTAGTTAATTAATTGAGAAAAAGTCAATTTCGGACCTAGGCTTGAAACTACCCATGCCCAAACCCAATCCCTACAATCTAAAACAACCCAGGCCCAAAACCTCTTACCCGGCCTGCCCCAGCACCCTTCCAAACGACCCCGTTTGGTTTAAACAATTGAATCCTGGCCATTGATCGAAATTGATCGGACGGCCAGGAACTCACCCCCCCAAACTATATAAATGTCCAAACTAAACCCTACCCCCCATTCACTTAGAAGTATAACCCTCCCTTTCCCTTTCGTCCGTCTCTCTCTCTCTCTCTCTCTCTCTCTCTCTCTCTCTCTCTCTCTCTCTCTCTTCTCTCTAAAAACCCTAGCCGCCTAGGGTTCCAACCTTGCTCCGCCCNTCTCTCTCTCTCTCTCTCTCTCTCTCTCTCTCTCTCTTCTCTCTAAAAACCCTAGCCGCCTAGGGTTCCAACCTTGCTCCGCCCACCGGAAATCGCCTACCGGTGGCGGACGACCTCCAATCAACCCCAACTTCTCACTAGACAATCACCATCGTCCCCTCTACCACCTCCCATTGCTGGTTTCCCTAAAAACCAGTCGATTTGCACCAATTTCAGATCTAAGAAATCTGAAAACCCCAAAAACTACTCCCCGGCTGATTCAAGAACAATCAATGGTTCAGACCTTCATGGGTCGATTGATCTTAACTAGAGCAATCAATTCATGAAGGTTTGATTTATTTTCAAACCCCATTGGATCCGGTAAGGTCCAACGACCTCCTTTCTCTTTCCCGACCAAAAAACCCCTTTTACTGGTATCCCTTCCTCCCCTTCTAACTGTTTCTTGTGCCATTAGCATGGATATGTCATAGTTTAATCCTTTTTGTTGTATCACTGTTTAGATCTGTTGTTTTCTTTCATCGTTTTCTTCCACCTGTGTATATTTCTTCCTCATCGTTTAGTTTAAGCTCTAAATATATTTCATGACAGTCATATCTTGATTTTGTTCTCGTCAATTAAGTAATTAGTTTTTCCTGTTAACCATGTTTCCTAACTTAGGTTTCGTCATTGTGAATGACTGTTCTGTTTTGATTTGCATTACCTTCGATTTGATTGATTTAGTGTTTAACATGTTATGCACATTCCAGACTATTTTTGCAACCATGTTTAATCATTTAGGTTTTCCTGTTAATCACCATTGATTTACTAAATGTTCTACTTGTTTAAAGTTAATAATTAGCTTTATTGGTTCATGCTTAAGTCCTCCAGAATACCTTTACTGTCGTTTATCTCCTCTCTAAATGCTACTGTCCATCCCTATTTGATTACTCACCCTAACCTTAGTATAATATGAAGATTAATCATTCACCTAGATTATTTTATTAGTTAATTAGGCTCCTAACTTCATGGAGAGTTTAGTTACTAATATAATTAACTAAGATCAAACTAATAAACTAACAAATTTTTATTAACTTACTAAGCCCTAAAATTTGCCTAAGGTAATTAATTTAGGACTAATTAACTAGAACAAATTATTTAACCTAGGCTTGATAATTAGTTAAGTTTTCAGATTTTAGGTAAGTGAGTTTGACTTGATTAAACTAAACAGTTAACTTAATTTAAGAAGTCAAAACTGATTGGTTTACTTTAGTTAATTGATTTAAACATAAGTAAGTAGTATGAAACTAACTCTAGGCATTTAATCAATTAACCTTTAATTAATTAACTCAACCTTAGTTAAGAACAACTAGTTGTCACCTAAAGGGCATAACTAGTGTCAGTTACCATAGTTAAATGGTAACCCAAGTAAGTAACCCTGGTTACCTAATGGTAAATATATAGGCTTCAAAGGGGTACATGAGGAAATATATATTAGGAAATCAGATTTTTTAAGGATAAGAGAGTCATTTTAATGGGTAGGATAGTTCTAGAATAGGGGGCAGCTGTCCCAAAGATAAGGGTGACAGCTTCCCTATGTACTATTTTGGTACTATTTTCAGCTTTGGATAGAGAATATTCAAAAGAATATCCCATTCCCAAATATCCTATAAGTAAACCCTCTTTTTAGAGATGAGGGGATTGATTTTTTTTTACACTTTTGAGCTGCTGGAATATAGAATCCTTCCCATTTTCAGAAATACTGTCTCCACTTAAAAGGTTTTGAAAAGAAGAGTACTATTGGAAAAATCTGATTTCCTTTTGGAAAACAAGTTTATAAGTAGATGGCCTAGCTCAGTTGCTATCTTATCTTTTCTGAATTTTGGGGTTTTATGGAAGTTTTCCTTCAAACATTCACACCCAAGAGTTCTGGGTGTATTCTTGCTGGACTGTTTGGTTTTCTATGGGATTTCTGTTTGTTGTTGCTGATTTCTCTTCCTTCTTGCTGTTATTGTTCCGACTTGACCTTTATTTGGTCAAGTCTCTTTGCTGTTTTTCTCTTTAAAGGTATGTATCAGTTCATCTCTTCTTAATGAAATTTTTGGACTAGAATCCTCATTTTCTGCTCACTGTGTAAAACTGGCTGTTCTTGATGAATGAAGTTACTGTTCCTGTTTTGTTAACTGTGACTGTGTAGATGTTTATTCGCATGATAATGATTTTGTGAGTGTGATAGGTAATGTCTTGGTGTTAGTATTTCTCCTGTTGGTGCATGATTGTTTGCTTAAGATTATATGTGATAAGTACTCATGGTCCTATATTAGGAAACAAGCTGCATTAAGGTGTTGAATCTGACCTTCTCTATGGTCAGATTCCATCAATAAGAACGTAGAAATATGCTTTCGATTGAGTCTCTTTGGTCAATAAAGAGATTCAATAAGCAAGTCTCTAGATAGTCTAGGATATTGGCATTAGGGTAGATGAATATGACTTCTTAGTAGTCAAATTCACCCCCTTAGTAGTGCACAAACATTAGTATGATTGGCTGAAGTTTACCTTTTTTTTAAGGGTATAAAATACGTAATTAAGAGGGGCATTAGAGTGAGGAATCTGAACCTTTGATTGGTCAGATTCATCCTCTTAAATGCCTAAATGAGCAAGCCTCTATATGGTTTGGAATTATGCTGAATTAGCACTAGGGTAGATGAATCTGACTTTCTAATAGTCAAATTGACCCCATTAATAGTGCATAACAGTAGTTCAGCTTTGCTGAAAATTATCCTTCAAAGGATATAAGTGTGTAATGAGATGGAGCTTTAGGAAAGTGAATCTGAAGTAACAAAATAGTCGGATTCACTCCTCAAAA
>ML419907.1:0-22325 GCA_005239525.1 Nicotiana knightiana | reverse complement strand
ATTGTGTTTTAGGAGTCTATTTATAGGCTTAGGGAGAACCCTAACCGTGTAGGAGACTTCTATTTCAACCGGGAAACATTTAACTCGTCAAACTCAGACTTGGAAGAAACTGGAGACCCCGGGCGTTTGGGCTCTAACGCCCCCCTAACGCAAGGGGGGGCCTGGCGTTATGGCCCTAACGCCCCCCTAACGCCGGGGGGGGCCAGGCTTAATGGGGAAAACGCCCCCTAACGCCAGGGGGTGCCAGGCTTTAGGGGGAAAACGCCCGGCTATCGCTCGGGTGTCTCCTTTTGCGTATTTTCGACGTATTTGCGTCCCTTTATCTCCGTTTCCATCTCCAATTCACCTACACATGAAATAAAATCCATTAAGCACATAACAAGTGTAATTTTATCATTAATGCGCATCAAATGTAAGGTATATCAAATGTTAAACTATGCAATTTAGTCTCGCATCAATGATGAGAGAGAGGTTGAAGAAGAATGATGACTAGTGTGTTGATAAAAATGCACTACTATATTTTCTTTTTCTAGTAATTTGTGTGGTTATTTGTAAGTCATGTATCTATTTTGTAGTATAATCTATAGAGAATCAAATCGAATACCACGTTTAAAGGTATAGTACTCTTCTAGCTTACATTGTGTTGTGCCTCTTTTTACATTAGTCTAACTCTTTTTTGTAGCAGTAGAATAATATTTATTATCAATTTAATAGTGTTACCTGATTAATCTGTCTAAATTCAAAATTAATTGGAGCCAAGATCGTTGTATTTTTGTCTAAAGAAGTTATAAAATTAAACAATTCAATGAGTAGTTCAAGCATTGGATAGTGCATCTATTTTTTATATTATGTTATGTCTCTTTGTATAAATTTAATAGTGTCTTTCTCATATTGTCTTTAGCAGAATATTTTATTTTGAAGCTTCATATGCCATATGTTATTTAGATATGCATCGTTTCATATCCTTTTTTTATTTATTTATTTTGTAGATATGCCTCGAGGTAGAGGTCGAGGTAGCGCGGTCCGTGTAGGTAAATCTTCAGTTAGGGGTAATTTTGATACTCCTGAAAATATGCCTACTATTCCTATTCTAACAATCAATCCATAACAAGGTGGTACGAGTTATTCAGGTGGACCATATCACATCAATCAAGTTCAAACATTACATCCTAGTAGTACGCGACCTATTCAAACATCAGTCTATGGTAGTACCCCAACTATTAATTTGGAACCATCTTCAAATACCCCAAATCAGAGAAAGACAATAGGCGAGGTTACATATTCTCAAAGCAACATAATAGGCGAAACTGAGTGTAGCAGTATCTGCGGGCCGCAAACGCTTCTTACTATTTCTTCTACAGAGTTAGTCCATACTTTTACTATTACTTTTGGTATATTTTTATTGATATATAGTATGCCTTTAAATAGTGTCATCTAATTTGTTTAGGTTAGAGCCTTCATATGAATGCTCTGAGTGTATAACTAAGTCTTTCAAGCATGAACTTGATCCTAATGGAGTTAACTAGAAAACCATCTCAGATGAGATAAAAAAAAAACTATTTTAGAGAATTCAAGGTATAATCCATCATAATTGGATTTAGAAAGTATATTAACTTTTATATGTAACTTATTAATGTTATTACTTTATAAAATTATTTCAGAAAGCATTCTACTGGGATTCTTCAATTTATACTGCGGTGCAGATCCAATGGGAGCATAGGGCAGCAAAAAGATACAGTGATTTTGTTAGCAAACTAAAATCAAATGGGGTGCAACTGGACTCTATTCAAATAATGTGTGGCAAAGTTGGTTGAGACTTCGGAAATGTCCTAAGTGTGTTGAAAATTCAGAAATAAAAACAAAATATCGTTGTGATGAGAGCAGAATTGCCATTGGGACTCACACAAGTGGTTCTATCAGTGTTGGGGAGCATCCCAAGAGACCTGTAAGTGTATATAAAGTATCTGAAATAAATGCAAAATACTCACTATGCTGTAATCTGAATCTTTAACCTTCTATGTTTCACCACTAACTAATGACAAGTTTTCTCAATCCTATTCCGGGATTAGCTCCTGTGGTCTTCAGTACTTCACTATGCAGTATAAATCTCCGTATATCTGTTTCTGATGGTAACCTCATACTTGTGCAAGCCTTTGCTTTTGAAGCACATCTACCCTGGGAGTTTCTGAGTATTTTGACAGATGCAGAAGCATTCTTTTTCTCTTAGTTTCCAGGTTTGAGATCTGGTCAAAGAATGTCTTTTCCTGTGAACAGAAAATTTCTTTTTAATTGATTTCAAGATGCCATGTAGAATTGCTGTTACCTTATTCAAAAAGAGATGCCAGGAGGAACTGAAGAAGACCTCTTAAAAGCTCCACAGAAGAGTGTGTGTGTGTGTATATATATATACACACACACACCATTATAGCAATTGCCACTTTGTTAGTAATGATGAACTATATAGTTCCAAGCAGTGCTTTTGGCTAGATAGGTTGTGTTCAACAGTGTTGTTGTAACTTATCTAAGAGTTTGCTCATGTTGTTTGTAGGGTAATGCTGTTTGAAAAAGTGGAAAGAATGAGTAAACTATGTAATTGAAATTACATGTTTGTAGGGTAATGCCTTTTCATAAAAGTGCTACTTCATTTGGGTCTTTTCACAATTTTGCTTTCATCTTTTGGGAATTAAGAAAGTTGGCTGCTTATATTATGCTGAATAGTACTCATTTGGTATGATTTTGCCTATTATCGTTGATCCACTTGTCACGACCTATTTCCAGAGTCGTGATGGCGCCAGTCGTGGAACCAGGCAAGCCACCCATTTTATATAACTAAATACAATTTCCAATAAAATATCCTTCTTAACAAGTATGTGGATAAAAATAATAATAAATCAAAAATTTGGAAACCAATTTATGAAATTCAAAACCCAAATCCTACAAATCCCAGATCTAGTGTCACACAGTCATAAGCTGCTAATACTTAATACAACCAAAAAGAAATGACCATCAAAGTCTGAAAATAAATACCACGGTAGAAAAGGAAGAGAAGACGAGATCACGGTCGCCAGCTGCTACCTCGTCAACTCTAATGAAACTGCTACTACTCACTGACCAGAGCTAAATCCCGCTGTACCTGGATCTGCACACAAGGTGCATGGGGTAACGTGAGTACACCAACTCAGTTTAACGAAACCAAACTACGGGCGGAGAGGTACTGACAGACTAAACCTTCGATAATTCAAACAACAGTATATAACTTGGACATGACAGTAATATATCAAGAATTAAACACGATGCATCAATATATGTTTGTAACTCTACATAATAGCATGAATACATAAAGAATCAAGAATGATGTATACTCAGTAATCAAACTCTCATAAGGTGGTCCACTCAGTACTAGACTACGGCCTTCCAGCCCATGGAAGTCCATCCCCGATATTACATAAACACAAGTGACACAGTCACCAAGTACTGAGGAAAAAGGCCGGTCCCACGGAGAAGAATAACCACAAAGAAAATCCATCTCCGGACCATAATAACCACAGAGAAAATCCATCTCCGGACCATAATACTCGGACAAGATCTATGTCCAGGGAAATCCATCCCTTAATATCTGTGCACTCACTGGGGGTGTAAAGACTCTGGAGGGGCTCCTTTCAGCCCAAGCGCTATATCAAGCGAACAAAGGCATGATTCCAGGATCGATGCGGTGTGCAGTCCGACCTCATAACTGTCTCAAACCAGGCTCCAAGCCTCACTCAGTCAGTACCTTCGAGTCTCACTCACAATGCTCTAACATATAAAAATCAGCCCAAACCAACGATAATATAGAATAAACTAGCAACTTACGAGACTGAGGAATGAACATATACTATAACAAGACCGAGTACATGAAAAAAATAATCACAGATAGAGACAATAATAATCGACCGTTCCGGTCTGAACATATCGGCGTGAAGCCTTAACATTTATACGTAGCATGATTTCTATTGCGTTCAAGGTAATACCAACTTCATAGTACAATATCAACCTGAGATGACCATTAGATAGTGCCATGGGATGAGCCAGACTACAATTATTCGGTAAACGCCTGCATGCCCGTCACTTGGCAAGTGCATCACCTTAATTAACATACAATATCAAATAGTTTGGGGTTTCGAACCCTCAGTTCCAAGTTTGGAAGCGTTACTTACCTCAAAATCGGCTAATATACTACTCAGCAGTTCCCTTACCTCTAAATTCGGCCTCCGAGTGCTCCAAACCTACCAACACTCAGATGTATATTATTATAATATGCTAAGGAACTAATCCCAATCAAAAGGTATCAAAAGTACTCAAAAATCACGAAATTAGTCAAACCCGACCCCCCGGCCCACGTCCTGAAACTCAAAAATTTATACCAAACTGTTCTTCATCATCTCGCGAGTCCGTACCTATAAAGAATAGTAAATTCGGAGTCCAAATGACCCCTCAAATCCCCATTTTAAAGACTCTTAATCCCAAGCCATAATTACCCAATTTACACTGATTTTTCCCTAATTTTCCACCATAAATCCAACCTTTAATCACATATAAACGAGTTTAGAGTCCAAAAACCTTACCTCAATGAAGAACTATCGAATCCCCTCTTCAAAACCCTTCAAAAGCTTCAAACCCGGATGAAATATTAAGAAAGATGGCTAAAATTCGCGAAGGCAGGTTTTTATACTCTCTGAACAGTGGTTCCGCACCTGCAACCACTTACGCGCACCTGCGGAACCGCACCTACGGTCCTAGGCGCGCACCTGCGGAAAATCCCAAGGACCCTAACTTCCGCACTTGCGATCGACCTCCCGCACCTGCGGCCTTGCAGGTGCAGCAATTACCTCGCACCTGCAGAATTCTCTCACTCAGCCAAACTTTCGTACCTGTGGTGCCTCGTCCGCTGCTGCGGAACCGCACTTGCAGCTCCCCATCTGCAGGTGCAAAAACACCAGCAACAGAAACATCAGCAGTGACAAAACCATTGCAAACTCCCCGTTAACCATCCGAAACCATCCCGAGCCCCTCGGAACCCCAACCAAACATACTAACACCTCATATATGATCATTCAAACTTAGTCGAGCCTCCGAAACATAAAACACAATGTCAGAACCCCAAAAACACATCAAATTCAAGCCTATGAACTTTGAATAAAGGATTCAAGCTATTTCAAATGGATGTAAAAAGTGCTTTTCTAAATGGATACATATCTGAAGAAGTTTATGTGAAGCAACCTCCTGGATTAGTAAATGATACCCTCCCAGATCTTGTATACAAGTTGACTAAAGCTCTATAAGGACTCAAACAAGCTCCCCGAGCCTGGTATGAAAGATTAATCCCCTTCCTTCTAAATGAAGGTTTCAAACGAGGTAATACCGATACAACTTTGTTTATTAAGCACTCAAATTCAAGTAATCTTATTACTCAAATTTATGTTGACGATATCATTTTTGGAAGTTCTGACTCTGTTCTTGTAAAGAATTTGGTCATTCTATGAAAGGAGAATTCGAAATGAGCATGATAGGATAGCTAACTTTCTTTCTATGACTACAAATCAAACAGTCTCCCAAAGGGATCTTTATCAGCTAAACCAAGTACATCAATGAACTTATAAAGAAGTTTGGAATGGAGAATGCTAAGTCCGTTGGGACTCTAATGAGTCCAACAACTACACTTGAGGAAGATAACAATGGAAAAGGTGTTGATGAAACTATGTATAGAGGAATGATTGGATCTCTATTATATCTCACTGCTAGTCGACCAGATATAATGTTCAGTGTGTAAATGGGCAAGGTTTCAGTTGGCTCCAAAGGAATCCCATCTTGCTACTGTTAAACGCATTATAAAATATCTTATTGGGACCTCTGAATTAGAATTATGGTATTCTCACTCTAACAATTTTGTTTTAAAAGGTTTTTCAGATGCAGATTTTGCAGGTGATAAGATCGATAGGAAAAGTACTAGTGGCACATGCCAACTGTTGGTAAATGCACTAGTTTCCTGGCATAGCAAGAAACAAAATTGTGTTGTCTTGTCAACAACTGAAGCAGGATATTTAGCTGTTGGAAGTTGTTTTACACAAGTTCTTTGGATCATGCATCAACTTCTCGACTATGATTTATCTCTTACCTCTACTCCTATATTATGTGATAATACTAGTGCTATTTGTTTGTCAAAAAATTATGTGCATCACTCTAGAGCAAAGCATATAGAAATCAATCATCATTTTATCCGTGACCATATTGCTAAAGGTGAAATGGTATTAGAATTCATTAGTACTGAATCTCAACTTGCTTATATTCTTACAAAACCTCTTTTAGAAGAAAGATTTTGTTTACTGGAAAAAAAGATTGGCATTATGTCTTTTTGTAAAACAATTCTTTTTTATATGTCTAAAATATTTTATTTCCTTTCTTATGTGTGTTTAATTTTACTTTGATGTAGGTGTAATTATTACACCTCCATCAGTACCGCCGAAACATCTCCTCAGAAGAGTCACTTCCTTCTGAATATGTCCTTTCCTATAACCAATGCAACTCTTCAACCTTACCAACGCGTAGATAAGAACCCTCTTCTCTCCCTTTCACTCCTAATTCTCTCCAAAATAATTCGCTCACCTTGGCAAAAGAAACCTCTCATCTTCTACTGCTACCAGACGAAGCAGACGTTTTCAAAATACCTACAATCCTGAAGAAATTATAGACCTGGAATCATCCATCGACTCAAATTTTCTCAAAATCGACAATAAAAGCAGTGGATATTTGGAGGACCTTCCCATTAGCCAAAAAAGGCAGGAAAGAGGCCCATGGAGCAAACCCCAAAAAAGCCTGCATGCAAGAAAGGAAAAGTGGAGAGTACGGAATTTGGGCCAGAGGACAAATTAATCTTCTATGGACCAAGTGAGAAATCATGGTTTGAGTTTTATAAGTCAAAATCTATGGCTTATGGACGCTCTATAAGTCTCTCTCTTATGAAAATCTTCACTGTGATGTGATTGCTATTTTTTATTTTCAACGCCTTTCCTCTATGTTCAATACTATTAGGAACTCTGTGTATGAAGAGCCTGTGAGAATGTTCTATGCAAATTTGTTTGTGAATGATAAAGATGATTTGGAGCCCATGGTTTTAGGAAATCGAATTGTTCTTGACTCTTATCAATTTGAGAGTTTTCTACTAAGTTTAATGGTTATGATGTTTTTATGCAAAATTCCTAGCCAAAAGATTTTGATGTTTCCTTAGAAGAAGCAAAAGCCTTTCTGTTTGATAACCCTCCTGACATTGGTCCCAAAAATATAAAGTTTGAACATCGTGTTTTGGCCAACATGATTTCCACCACTTTACTTCGTACAACTGGGTCCCTCAGCACTTTGTCTATCAGAGATATTTTTGTTCTTTACTGTCTTGTGAACAATAAAAGACTTGACTGATTTGTATGGATTCTTCAGTATATGCTTGAGAGTATCAAGTATATATCTTCTTGTACTGCTTGTCTACCATATGTCCTACTTATCTCACATATTCTTGAAGTTATGAAGGTTCATTTGACACCTTTCACACCCCAAGCATATTACCAGTACCTATGATAAGACATCCTTTTCTATGATGGGTTACACTTTAAGTAATTATGGATTGATTAAGCGCGCCAAAGTTGAAAGTGTCCCAGTGCAGGTTGAAGCTCCCACTGAACCACCAGAGTGTTAGTCGACTGTCTCTCAAAATCTTCAGCAGATTCATCAATATCTAGATGGGATAAAACTTCTGCTCATCGAAATGAAAGAACAAGTGGAAAAAATCAGGTAAGTCACCAAGGAAATAGGTATAGATGTGGCTAAGATTAGGATGCAATTGTAGCTACAAGGAGACAAGGAACCAGGTCATTCAACTCCATGTCGGAAAAGATGGACAAGCTCGTCAAAGATGTTGAAACCTCCTATAACTCCTTCTGCACCAAAGTGATCAATACCCTCAAGTACTTCCTGGGGAGAAATTAAGGCGTGTTTGTGTGTTAAAAATAATGTTTGTGTTCTTGCTTTATTTTTTAAGACTTATTATTGCATTGGTATATATGAAACATCACTCTATGCCTCTGCTGAAGACATTACGTCTGCTTCCCTAACTATTTTGTATATTATATGTATATTATTTCGTATGTTATATATATTTGGTTAGCATTTTCTTTCCTTTTTGATTGATGTCAAGGGGGAGAACATTATGGAGAAGTAAATCAACAACTCAGGTAGAGCAATATATCTAGTAACAACTAAGGGGGAGCAGTCATCTCAAGTTATGAAAGGGAAGTACATTTGTTTACTCTCTCTTTATTGTCATCATCAAAAAGGGAGAGATTGTTACATCTAAGTTTCAATGATGAAAATTGTGTAAAAATCCTATCTACTTTGATTGCAGGAATCAAGGCATCATTAAGGACATCAACAAAAGGAAGAGAAGTTTGTGATTCTAAATAAAAGGACAAGAAGCCATCAAAAAGGAAACCAAATCAGTCTTGCTATCTTAATCTCAATCAAAGGATATCGAGACTGTCTAACAAGGAAACATATCAAGTGCAGGTTGAGAATATCAGGTATCTCCTCAAAAACAATATTAGAAGATTGACCAACAAAATTGAAGCCTCAAATCACTCCATGAAATGAGGACCTGAAAAGGAAGGACATAAACAAATCCATCACATCTCAAGTGCAGGATTTGAAGGTATCCCTTGGGTAAAATCTATTAGAGGATTCAATGCCTCAATCAAGATAAATCTGCAATGACTCTCAAACTCTCCTATAAGAATATTACAAATTTCAAGAAGAAGATTTACGCAACTACAAACACTATCTTCTAAGTCTCTCTAGTTCTTAGTGCAAACACTGTATTCTTGAGTGTAAAAGTGTCACAAAATATAGGAAGAGTTAGAACACAAAAAAGAGTTGTGTCAACATCCATAAGTTACTGTTGCTAATCATCGTTGGTGGTGAACGAACTAAAACCATCACTATTGTAATCCTTTATCAATATCTAAGAGAATCCTTGTGACCCAAGGGAAACTGGACGTAAGTACCACACCGATACGAACCAGTATTAAAACTGATGTGTCTTGTTTTGCTTTCAATTGGTTTGGTTCATCACTGTCTTATCTGTTTGCTGTGCGAAAATTAGTCGACTAAATTCACACTTAGTCAGTCAATTTTTAATAGACCACAATTCACCCCCCTCTTGTACTTTCAAAAATGTGTAACTTGCCAAACCAGTGGCATATGAGTCTTGTGACATATGATATGGAAGAGTCAAAATTATATGCAACTGTCCCTTTCTTTTAATAACTACAAAATCCTTGAATTTTGAGGCAAAGAAGGAAACTAGAAATAAGTTTGACTTAAAAATTTACTAGATAAAAATGACTTCTGGCAAAATGCGACTCGGTAACGATAATATAAATATGCTTATTAGTACAAAAGTTCTAGTTTTTATGCCTTTATAATGTAACAGTTCCCTTACTTAGTACAAATAATACTGTAGGCTAAATTTATGGATTGATGATGGTATAGGATAAAATATGATATAACACGTGGATGACTAAAATGAGGACACGTGGAATCAAGATGGAATGGATGAGGACCGAACGGAGACACCATGATTGTCACCGGAAAGGATAACGTTCATAAAAGTGTATTAAATGCTCTGTGCCCGGTAGCATTTACTAAGGAATATTCTACAACATTAAGAGTGATGGTCCGTTACAGAGAATTTAGCATTTATGCTCAATGTTACATCTTCATCAATGACCCTCATAATTGGCATTAAAGGAGTGCATGATCCTACGACCTTCTTCCCTAGGTATAGCTATAAATAGTGAGGTCAGTTACCATTGTAAACGACAGGAAGTTTTTGGCAAGAACATATAATATATTCTATACAAAGCTTTATACAATTTCACTTTCTTGCTTTTTGATCTCATCATTGCTGTGTTCAGAGATCGTGTTAATGGAATCACCATCTTTGCTATTTCATCTACATTCTAAGGTTAAGTATTGTGTATTTCTTCGATTATTATATTATTTCAAGATCAAATTAGTTCACTTGTCTAGAAACCACATATAAATTCAACTGTATCGTTTTACGATAAACAGTTTGGCACCTACCGTGGGGCCAAGACAACCGTGCTATTAAATTGATCCTTTCCATTTTTACTAACGTGTTTTGACTATTTTGTCTTAGAAAAAATCGCAAAAATGGCAGATAACACTGTTAATAATGCACATAACCCTGATATTCGAAGGGATCAGCCTCAACTCGAGGACTCAATCAGTGACACCAGCAATAAGGGGAATGACGCCACGTCAATATATGACAGAAGGTACCCACGGCAGGTTCGGCAGACAACTCCCGATGATGATGCCGATGAGCAATTAGTGTATGCTGTGAGGATCCTGCAAGAGCAACATGCAATCATTCTAGGCCATCTCACGCGGCAGGATCAGGTTATGACGGAATTGAAGCAGGCGCTGTGAGTTGCTTCGAATAATGTAAATAGACGCGATCTGATTCCTTCCGCGGTTCCCGTAGATCAAACAACGCAAAGAGTTGACAACAACACTCCCAAGGGTGAAGTTGGCTCCGATGGGACTGGAGGAGTAGCTACGGTCTTATCAACGAGAACGATTCATTCAAAACTGAGCTTTTACGGTTCATGAGGGAAGTAAATGCCCGCATGGATCAAATCTCGGGTGCACCACCAATATTACAAGGCCCAAACTTGAAGAAGTATTTCAATTACTGTACAAGCCAAGTGCGGCACCAGAACTAATCCCGAAGCGTTTCAAAATGCCTGAAGTTCCAAAGTATGATGGAACTTCAGACCCACAAGAACATATTACCACGTACACAACAACGGTGAAAGGAAATCATTTAGCTCCCCACAAAAGTGAATCTGAGTTGCTAAAGAAATTCGACGAAACTCTCACGAGGGGAGCCCTAACGTGGTATTCATTACTGCTTGAGAATTCCATAGATTCCTTTGAGATTCTCGTAGATTATTTCATTAAAGCTCATGCAGGGACCATAAAGGTACAAGCCTGGAAGGCCAACATATTCAGGATTACACAAGGAGAATTTAAATTATTACGAGTGTTTGTTACCCGATTCCTAAAAAAAAGAATGTTGCTCCCAGCCGTCCCGGATGAATTGGCATCTGAAGCATTCACCAAAGGATTGAATTCAAGAAGTTCAAGCGCTTCCCGGAAGATGAAGGAGAGCCTTCTTGAGTTTCAAGAGACAACCTGGGAAGATATTCACAATTGATATGACCTTATGGTTCAAATATAAGGATCGAAGAAGACCAGGTCGGTTCTTCACCATCGGCCAAAGGACGGGAGAAGAACATGAAAAAATCAAAGGATGAGTACGACGCAGATAGGCTGACTTCGAGGGGTCGGATTTAGCCCTACGAGCATACCGAAGGCCATGACAGAAATTTCTGAGCAGCAAACAAGTTCATCGCTGACGGAGGGACTAATCGTGGTCGAAATAGTAGATCACTTCAAGATAAACCAATGTCGGGGCCTCGAGACCTTTCTTACCCTAAGTTGTCAGAATATATAACTTCAACGTAAGTGTAGTGGAACTGGTGTCAGCCATGGGGAACGTTAAAGAAGCACGATCCTCAAGACCTATGAGGTTCGATTCCGGCCAGAGGGATCCCAATTTATGGTGCGAATACCACGGGACGAACGGTCACTGGACAGAGGACTGTCGGCATCTTCGGGAGGAGGTAGCAACACTATTGAAGAATGGTCATCTTCGATAATTCTTTAGTGATCCAGCTAAAAATAATTACGGTCGCAACAGAGATAACGCGGAATCTTCGAAAGCAAGAGAAGAAGCCCCACGCCAGGCGATCAATATGATCTTTGGGGAAATCAAAATTGACGGGGTCACCTTTTCGGAGAAAAAGAAGACTTAAGTATCGATCACTCACAGCAAAAGACTCCAGGAGGACGATATCACTTTCACGGAGGAAGACGCAGACGAATTGCTATTACCACACAATGACGCACTGGTAATCTCTTTAAATATGTTAGATTTTAAAATTAAGTGTGTTCTGGTTGATCTAGGAAGTTTGGCTAATATCATACAATTTAGAGTATTGGAACAATATTCACTCACCAGAAGCATTATTCCATCAACAAAACTCCTCGCTGGATTCAACGATGCTAGCGTGACGACCCGGGGGGAGATCTTGCTGCTCATGAACCCCGAAGGAGTTATAAAAACAACTCTCTTTAAAGTAGTGGATGGTGATATGGGATACAACATCATCTTGGGAAGTCCGTGGCTACACGAGATGAAAGTTGTACCTTCGACGTATCACTAATTGTTGTAGTTTCCAACTCCCGAAGGAATCAAGCAGATAAGAGGTGACCAACTGGCAGCGACGGAGATGAATGAAATCTCAGTTTCTAGTAGCAAAGGGAAGCAACACACAACATAACAATTACAGGAACCAGCACCTATTCCCGTGTTAGATGAGGTCATTCCTGGTGTAGAGTCGTCAGAATAGTACCAAGATCCGAGATATTTCCAAGTTCCAAAAGAGACGGACGCAAAAAAGTCCACGACAAAGGATTTAGAGTAAGTGGAATTTTTCGAAGAATTCTTAGAAGGAAAATTTCACTTGGGGACATGACTGCATCCCGAGCTCAGGTCTAGTTTTATTGAATTCCTTAAAATTAACGCTGATTGTTTTGCATGGTCGCACGAGGATATGACAGTTATCCCGACGGAAATAACCATGCACAAGCTTAGTTTGCATCCCAACATACCAACGGTACAACGTAACACTACTGAAAAATTGGTCTACAGTAACGCTTGGAAAACCGTTCCCACAGATTGTTAAACCATTGCCATAGAGGTATTGGAATGGTTTACAGCCCGTTCCATCAGCCCGCGTGCCCATAAGTCTATAGGAACAGTTCTTGCAACAGTTTTACGTCGCCGTGACTATAGATACTTCTATCGCAACGGTTTTCCAGTTCTCTGTTGGAGCAATTATTTTTTCCAATTGGAAACAGTTTAAAACCTACTATATTGTTTATACAACGGTCTTAACCGTTACCATACTATTTAATGCAACACTTACGTAAGCTATTATTACGGTTATATATGGATATAAAAACGGTTTGTTTAAGCTATAATAACGGTTATATTTGTATTGGAACGATTTATAGATCATTTTCGAACAGTTTATAAGACCTATTGCAACGATTTACATTGTTTAATGGAACGTCATTTGTGTCCTATTGCAACAGTTCTGGTAGACTATTGTATCAGTTCAGTTAAAATTAAAATATATCACTTGCTATAAATAAATATTTATATGTATAATAAATTATAAGAATACTATAATTTAAACAAATCATAAAATGACATATTAATAATATAAATTATCCATCAAGCAAATTTTCTACCCTAAGTGCATAAGTTTAGTACATTTCAAGAGAGTATGTTTAAAAAATGTAGATAACAAAAGATTCCTAAAATATTCATTTATAGCAATTCAAAATTCTTCTTAAGTAAGGTCTAATTCTTCACTTCCTTCATTATCCATTTCTTGATATATTCTATCTACAAAAGAGGATAAATTAAGTCATTACCCTTCAAGAGAATCAGCTAATGAAATACCAAAATAAAATAGTGCTCCTTGCTAATATTTGAAACCTTGCACAGATTGCAACCTATTATAGTTAAAGTGGCCTATTTTCAAAGTAAATCCCAGAACTACCAAGTAACTTGTTTTCAAGTAAATCCCAGATCTCTAGCTAATATCTTACATACAATAACTTAGGTAACATGCATTTCTTTCCTCCATTTTTTAACTTTACTTAAAACTTGTTTTCTTGTATGACTTTGGAACTAGCATGTCACGATCCAAAAGCTAACTTTGATCATGATAGCACCTATCATGTTACAAGACAAGTTTATCTCCCAAAATACTAATACTAAATCGATTATAAGAGTTTAAAGAAATATTTTTGACTTTTAAATTCCTCATAAGCTAAATCAACTCTAAATATAAATAATATTAAAAATGGAAACGAGCCCCAAACATCGTAAAAGAATAGTACTGTCTAATAGAATAAATCAGAAAAGGAGTGACAAGGTCCTACGGACGCTGACAGCTACTTTGCAGTCTCCACAAATAGCCAGTCCAATTATTTATTTTCACAATTTACAATAAACATGAATAAACAGGTAAATTTCATAACTCAGTAAATGCCACAAAGAAATTTAACAGATAAAATGCAGCAACAACAAAAGTAAATGGAACCTCACAGCAATGTCACTACACTCATCACTCGCACTCAACACTCAATACACTCAACACTCTGCGCTCACTAGGGGTGTGTACAGACTTAGGAGGGGCTCCCAAAGACCAAGCGCTAAGCACGTACAACTTACGTTCTATCATATCAATACCTGGATCCGCACGGTCAACTCTTGTGCTATGCGGACAACTCACGCGCTATGGTATAAATACTTGAACCCGCACGGTCAACTCACGTGCTACGCGGACAAATCACGCGCTATGGTATTAATATCCTCACAATCATGCCTATCATATCAATACCAGGATCCGCATGGTCAACTCACGTGCTACGCGGACAACTCACGCGCTATGGTATCAATACTTGGACCCGCACGGTCTACTCACGTGCTACGCAGACAACTCACGTGCTATGGTATTAATATCCTCACAATCAGGCCATCGGTCTCACTCAATCATGTACCTCACTAGCCTCACTATCCTCAACAAATAAGAGGACGCAACCCACATTAAGAATCACAGCATATTAGCAAATAATAGAGACTGGGTTAAACAGATACAATAATTACTACGACTGTGTATAAATAATGTGAGCATGAATAAAGGTTAAGCATGATCTTTAACATGAAGGCAGACAAGTTCAACAACAAGTAAATACGTAAACACAGATGATGGCCATTAGGCCTCACGGGACGGGCCAAGTCTAAATCCCTCGAGGTATACACCCACGCGCCTGTCACCTAGCATGGGTATCAGCTCCAAGCAGTCACACGATATCAAATTCTCCGGGTTTATACCCTCAAAGCCAGAGCTAAAACTATTACTTACCTTAACAACATAAAATCCTATTTTGGGATGCCCTCGTCCCATGACTCGGTCTCCAAAAACTCCGAATCTTTAGAAAGCTCAACGTGTGCAGCAATAGCTGAAAAACGTATTATTGAAGTGCAAAACCATATGAAATTAGTACTATAATTAAATTTGAAATTCAAGAATACACCTGATATAATATCTATAAGCTTAATTCTTTGATGAATTTTAATTTGTACATCAGCTAATCACGTAGGTCCTAATATATAAGACATCGAAGCTTATCCATGAGTCCCTTGCTTCAGTTGTATAATCAACAGAACCCTTCATGTATTGGTAATTGATAATTGATCGTTCAATGTGTTCGTGTTCTTGTGAAATTGGTATGGTTTTGAACCCAATATCCCTAGTACATAAAGTTGGAAATCCCATGAAAATTTGTACGTATATATTAGTGTTACAAAACTGATGTCGGTTGCATCAGTGTTATCTATAAGGGGTTTTCCTTCTTTTCGGCCAATTGCTGAAATTTTCTAATGAATAGATGTACTTTTTTCTAATCGATCTCCAGAGGATTGTATTTGTTTAGACACAAAAATCTCAATGTTCTACACCCCAAATATTGAAATTTATGGTTGAAAATCTATCGTCAAATTTGTAGTTAATTTATTATTAAGGGTGAATAACCTAAAGAAGAAAGAAGTCCATTATCTTATGGGAATAGACACGTTGCTTTCTCTTTACAAAAGACAAACTTAGACCTAATTTTTTTTTTCCTTTTCTTTTTCCATTGCCGACCAAAATATCCAAATTTTTAACTTTCGTCAATTCAAACATAATTCTATTGCGGACCTCCAAATTACATTCCGGATACACACCTTAATCTAAAATCACCCAATGAAGCTAACCGAATCATAAAAATTCAAATCCGAATTCGATTACTCATAAGTAAACTTACGGTTGACTTTTCTAGCTTAGCTTTCTAACTAAGAGACTAAGTGATCATTTAACTCCAAAACTACTCCGAACCCAAACCTACCAACTCGATGCAACTCAGTGCAGCTGAAAAACATATAAAGAAATAGAAATAGGGAAAACGGGTCTATAACTTTCGGAACGATCGACCGGGTCGTTACATAGCAAAATTTACTAATCTACCTCCAGAAAAATTTAAAAGAGAAATAGAATATTAGCATAATGAATTAGTTAAACTATCTTCCTGTCACTTCTTAATTAGATTTTCAAGTATTCACCTCTGAATCTCGCTATCTATTTTGTTTTACAATCATTCATTTCACTTGTTGGCTTCCTGAAAACATTTTGTGGCACAACAAAAGAAGCGATATAGAAAAAAGAAGAAGTAAATAACTAGCAACAGAAATTGGTAAAGAGAAAATAAACTTAGGCATACGACAACTTATTTGATTTCCTAAGCAAAATGATGTAATCATGTGGGCAGAACTTTGGATCCAATATTTTTTCCAATAGAGGAGAGATTCTTGGCAACTCTGCTGCTAAATCACTGATTCAGGTGTAAAACACTGAACCGTTTTTTTTGTTCTTCTGAAGGAATAGTATACAAGCATAATGTGTATATTATTTATATTTTATCAGTTATATAAGTTAAATCCATAAAATAAAGCATAAATACTATCCACGTTTGAGATGAGCTTATTCTCAGTGAAAGAGCATCAGTACTTTGGTATACTCAATATTGATTTTTGTTTCAGATTTTTATTCTTTGTCATGCAATAAAATGAGTTAATTACTTAAATAGTTATCCAAGTACTTATGAAAATAACGTCGTAGTAAAATTATTTTTGAATTTTTTGTATCAATAAGATTATCCAACTTAACCAACATTCAAAACAAACTATTTTAGTCGAAAGATCAACTTTCAGTGTCAGAATGATTCACCCACTAAACCTTCAAGTTCTCACAGAATATGCATCATAGTAATGACACTAGCTAGGCAACCACAAAATTACACAACGACTGAGTGCCGTAGGCAAAGTAAAAAAATTACTAGACTATTCAAACTTTGCGAGAGAGAGAAAGAGAGAATTAGTAGAAGAAGCAGCACAAGGAAGGAGAAGAAGAAAAAGAAATAAAAGAAGATGTATAACATTTGGTACGTACTGATCTTGATTGTTACTACCAGATGGTTGCTTGTTTAGTTGAACAACAATTTGTTGTGCAGAGGAAGCTTCTACAGGTGAACGTGCACTGAACCTTAGCATGCCAAGATCAAGTCGCAAATCTGGGTTCAGACATTGAAGTCGTGTGACGACGTTCATTACAATTTTTTTTTTCCATAGCATCCTTTTGTTCGTTCAACTTTTCCTGTATTCATTGTTGCATCTTCTCTTCCATTTCCTCCATTTTCTGTTGCATCCTCTCATCATTAACATATGAAGAAGATCCAACATTCCCTATTTTCCCTTTTAATACAGTCTTGGTAACCCCTCGTCCATACAATCTCACGCGACCTGGGTGTTCAGGTCCCATGACTGATGCAAAAGCGTCAACTGAATGACTTCCATCTTCACTTTTGTGAAGACCCGACCGGTCGTTCCGAGAGTTTAGTCCCGTTTTCCCCATTTCTGCTTCATTTTGTGTTGTTTAGTTCATTTATGTTGTGTTGGGTTGTTGGCTCAGGTTCCGAGTTGTTCTGGTGAGAAATGAGACATTTAGTCTCTTAAGTTGGGAGAATAGTTGGAAAAGTCAACCGGAAGTTGACTTATAGGTAAATGATCTCGAAATGTGGTTTTGATGGCTTTGATAGCTTCGTTAATTGATTTGGGACTTAGGAGTGTGTTTGGAATATTGCTCCGAAGTACAGAGTAGAATTAGGCTTGAATTGGCGAAATTTAGTATTTGGCGATTTCCGGTCGGCAGTGAAAAATTAGCTATCAGGATCGGAATGGGATTCTAGAAGTTGGAACAAGTCCATAGTATCATTTTTGAGGTATGTGCAAAATTCAGGTCAATCAGAGGTGTTTTGGTTGGTTTTGGCACCGTTGGCGAAATTTGGAAGTTTCTAAGTTCTTAGGCTTGAATCCGAGGTCGATTTAGTGTTTGGGCGTTGTTTTGAGTGGTTCGAAGGCTCGACTAATTCTGAATGAAGTTATGTGATGTGGTGGCGTGTTTGGTTGAGGTCCTGAGGGCCTCGGGTCTGTTTCAGGTGGTTAACGAACCAATTCTTGAATTTAAACTTGGCAGATTTTTCTGGTTTTTGTTGCAGAGGATTTGTTCATCGCGTTCGCGGGTAGGATGCCGCGTTCGCGAAGAGTAATTTGATGAGCTGAGATTTTATTCATTGTGTTCGTGAAGAGGAGGATGCAAACGCGGAGGTCTGAGTGAAGTAGTCATCGCGTTCTCTTTCCGGGGCACACGTTCGCGAAGAAGAATGGGGGTTGGGGACCCCAGGCGTAGTGGCCTATGCGTTCGTGTGGATAGGTCCGCGTTCGTGGTGGGAAAGTTGGGTAAAGCATCACGTTCGTGATGCTGTTGACGCGTTTACGTAGGGTTAAGACAATGGGGAGCCAGTTTGTGCTTCGCGAACGCGGGGAGGTGGCCGCGTTCGCAATGAAGAAGAGGCCTGGGCAGAAAGGTTTTATTCAAAAATGAGGGTTTGTCCAAATCTCAAAATTCATTAGAGAGCTCGGGAGAGGGAGAAATTTGAGGAGATTACCAGTAGAGTGAGCGGGGTAAGTATTCTTCACTCATATTTGGTTTAATTCCATGATTTAGTCTTGAATTTTATTTTTTAATTTGGGAAATTTGAATAGAAATTGGGAGAAAATGGAAGAAAAGTTTGGGAAATTCATTTGGGATTTGAATGGGCATTTGATGTCGGATTTCGATGAATTTGATATGGGTAGATTCAGGAGTGAATAAGGATTTCAGTTTTGTGATTTTTATCTAATTTCGAGATGTGGGCTCGGGGGTCAGGTTTGGCCAATTTCGGGATTTGTGATGTAATTTGACTATTTTGGAGTGGGCTTTGTTCCTTTATCATATATTGATGATATAAATCTAGTTTGGTTAGATTCCGAGCAATTGGAGGCCGAGTCAAGAGGCAAAGGCATCGTAGATTAGGATTTTTGCCGGTTTGAGGTAAGTAATGATTGTAAATCTAATCCTGAGGGTATGAAACCCTGGATTTCACATTGTTTTACTATTTTGAGGTGACGGACATGCTAGGTGATGGGCGTGTGGGTGTGCACCGTTGGGGATTGTGACTTGGTCCGTCCCGTAGCAACTATAAAGTTGCGTATCTTATTGAAATTATATTATACTTATGTGTTTTAGAAGGAATTTCTTTAAATTGGGCTAAATGCCATATTTGGGCCTCGTGCCAAAGCTGTTTGGACCGTTAGGGGCATTTTTCTTATTATCCTCTCACTGTTTTGATTAAAAAACGTATACTCAGTCATGCTATGTTTACTGATTTCATAACCCAGTCTTTATCACTCCATTTTGATGTATATAAAATACTATTTTGGGTTGAGCACCCTGTTTTTACTGATAGCCCGAGTGGCTTGAGAGATTTTGTGACTGAGTGAGGCGGAGGGCCTGTTTTTGTGAGGATATTATGGGATCGGGTTGCGCGCCGCAACATGTTGTTACTGATTCATGATTATGTGAGGTTGAGGGCCTGATTGATCTATGCCACGAGGTGGCTTGATGTTGTTACTGATCTATGATATATGAGAGGTCGATGGGCTGATTGATTATTCCACGAGATGGCTTGTTATAGCGCTTGGGCTGTAGGAGCCCCTCCAGAGTCTGTACACCCCAGTGAGCGCGGGTACCCTGAGTGAGTGAGATGATGTTTTGCCCGAGGGGCTGTTCTTGATTCATGTTGTGCCCGAGGGGCTATTTACGAGTCATTTGTGAGGTATGCCCGAGGGGATGTATATGAGTGACAGTTATGATTGCCCGAGGGGCTGTTTATGATTTATGATTGCCCGAGGGGTTGCTTATGATTTATGTTGCACGAGGGGCTGTATACGAGTGAGTTTTTGTCCGAAGGGCCGACTGTGTTTTCATTATCTTTACTCACTGTTTCATCACTTTGTCTGAAAACTGCTGAAAGATGTTTAAATGGATTTTTAAACGAGATGATTTGATTTATATGCTGATTTGAAAGACTGTTGTATTCTACTGAGATTTCGTGAAATGAACTATATATGTTTTAATGCTCGTCACTGCTGCTCATTCTTTATTTACTCTTATTACTTATTGAGTTGGCGTACTCACATTACTCCCTGTACCTTGTGTGCAGATCCAGGGATTTGCTGAACGTGCTAGTGAGTGTTGTTTCCATCCGTCACGGATTTGTTGGAGTTAGTAAGGTAGCTGCACGACGATCGCATCACTGATCTTCTCTCTCCTGCCTTCCTACAAATTATTATTAGTTGGTTCCCAATCGGTATATGTCTTAAGGTTATCGGACGGTCCTTTGTAGATGCTCATGACTAGTGACACCCCGATGTCGGGCTTTCTTTCCGCACTGTTCTTATGATTTAAACACCTTATGAAGGTTTATTGTTAAATATCTTTGATTTTATCTTAAACATGAAAATACTGATTGGTTTTTGTAATGTGTCAGCTTGCCTAGTACCATGATAGGTGCCATCACGACATGGTAGATTTGGGTCGTGACAAGTTGGTATCAGAGCCTAGGTTACATAGGTCTCACGAGTCATGAGCAGGTTTAGGAGTCTTGCGGATCGGTACAGAGACGTCTGTACTTATCTTGGAGAGGCTGCAGAACCCTTAGGAAAAATCTCGCATTCTTGAATTCTTGTCGTGTGAATCCATCTATACAGCCAAAAGTGTAACTCTTTGAATTCCTTTCATGTATTTGAACGCGCACGTGAGCGCTCAGTATCATCTGTGCATCCACGGCTTGTGATTTCCATGGGTGAGGTGCGAGAGGTGATTTTAGCATGTTGATAATGGGCCAGTATGGAGTACTTGAGGTCGGGTTCTTTCTGTTTTTTGAGTGCTGAGATTTCGATTGTTTGAGCACATGCATTTAGGACTTATATGTCCGTTTGTTTCCTTATTGGTGGGATTTTGTAGCTGGATGACTATGTCGTGAGCGTGATTCGATGGTGAGATTTGTTCATATTGTTTGATTGTGACAAAACGGATTGGCTGGATATGTAGCAATAACTATTGAGTGTTTAACTTCTGTCTGGAGTTGGCATATGGCCTCGAGTTGTGAGTGTATTGGAGGACCTCTCATGTAGTTTAGTTGTGGAGTGAAATGGACCTTCCTGTTGTGTTCTGAGTTCCTGGTGATATCTTTCGGGTTGACCAATGACCCAACAACGTTCATGTATTTGATTAACAATGTATTCTAGCTGTATATGTACTTCTTCTTTATTGTATTCATTGATGGCATCCTGGCGTACTCACATAGCCAGGAGAAGCATACTCAGCATTTGGGGATGGTATTATAGGGATTCATGGAGGAGAAGCTTTACGCAAAGTTCTCCAATTGTGAATTTTGGCTCAGTTCAGTAACCTTCTTGGGACACGTGGTGTCCAGTGAGGGTGTTTAGGTGGTCAGTCGAGTGTGGATAAAGCTTTGAGAAGCTCAAGATTTGCTATGACCTCAGCTCCAGTGATGGTATTGCCATCAACTTCAGATTCTTATACCGCATATTGTGATGCCTCGAGGGTTGGCGTTGGTTGTGTTTAGATGCAGAGGGATGAAGTGATTATGTAATAGCTATGATTCTTGGAAGGGTATAGAGAGATCAGTTGACGCTAAGCAGTTGGGATTATTACCCGCGGGTTGTCCTGAGGTTGTGTGATCCTTAGGTGGTTTTGTAGTAAGTCCTCTTTTATCAATAAATGATATACGCTGTAATTTGAGTTTAGACCGCTTGTAGAAGTTGGTGTCACGCCCCGAAATCCCACCGTCGGGTCGTGATGGCGTCTAACGTTGAACCCGCTAGACAAGCCAACGTGTATAGTTAAACTAGCATAATAACATCAATTTAACAAAGTAAACTAAGACGGTTCACATTTAAACAACAGAAATAAAAACGGTTTCAAGCTAAGTAATTACAACATAATACAATGACACATAATTTCCCAAAACCCGGAGTCGCAAACTCACGAACTGTCTATAAGAGTGCTAAATAC